>CAJNIZ010043637.1:203780-268056 GCA_905231905.1 Symbiodinium pilosum | reverse complement strand
CACATATTAGGCACTGGGTTATGCTGGTCAAGGTAAAGTGGTGCTAATGAAGGACGGAGGGCCGAGAACAAGTTGGACAGCCAAAGCAATTTACCAGTCAGCTTCTCCAGAACGGTGACTGTGCATTTCGGGGATGACTGCAGCTGACGAAGTAAGGCCAGCAGACGGGCAAGTTTGGCGGGATCCAACTGCACCACGAAATGCTCGAAATCAAAAGCCCATCCAATCCATGTCACACGGGCAGAGAGCTCGGCCTTGTGCCAACTCATGGGATCATGGACATGCAGCTGCACCATGCCTTGCGCCTTTGGGCTCAAGTATCCTTTCGTGGCTTTGTAGTCTGAGATCTTCTGTAAGCAGATCTGAACAGTTTGGCCTCCCAGGCGACCTCCTTGGCGAAGCACCTGGCCCCTCTGGCGACCTGCAAGCGCCTGGCCGCCGAGCTGAAGGCCGTGACTGAGCGCAGATTCCGTTTTTGAAGTTGCTTGTCACTTGACATCAAGACGAGAAATCAAAGAAATGCATTCAGCTCTGACACGCAACGAGGCAACCAAGAGTTCCAACTTTCATTTTTTTGTGACAGCTTGCTTTGGAGTTGCTCATCAGTCGGTTGGTATAACGCCAACCATGTGGTGCGCAGCTGTTAGATCTGTTAGTATGTTGAACGTACAATCAACGAGTTTTCGTCTCCAGTGGCACTGCGAGGCGAGGCAAGCAGAAGAACAAGATGAAGGCAGCTCGAGGGTCGGTTTACATTGCGTATATGTGCTGGGTCAGTCGAAGAGCAGTGCTTTTTTGGATGTTTGTGCCCTGGAAAGCTGGATTGCCCCATCTTCCTGACTGAAGCTGCGTCAAGTCTTCCTGTTGCCAGTTCTTGAGTGGGACGTGGATTACTTTGAGATCGTGGACTGATGCGGCTGATTCAAAGAGCTGGATCGAATTCGGAGTGCATCTGGCCATGACGTCATGTTGAGGCATTGACGGTGCGCTGTTGACATGCAGTGAGGATTGATTTCAGATGGAGAAAGCCACCAGGCTTAAGCGCTGCAACGCATAAGATATTTTGCGAGATATGTCCCTGCAATGCTAGGCATTGTAACTTGTAACGCTTTATATGTAGTGAGGAGTACTATAATTCACGTGATTCCGAGTGTAATATCCAGCCGTTCTTTCCATCTCCCGGTACCGCGTTGGGCGCTGAAGAGGCACGAGACAGTGGGCTGACTTGCGTGATAGTGCCTTAATCAAGCGAAGTGCGCGCGGGCCCCCTCTCAGATCAACGTGGCTTGCTGCGACGAAGGAAAATGGTCGTACTCTTGTGGCCGCATCCTCAGTTTTGTAAAACCTTGTTTATCTCTGCAAGGCTGCACTTGCTCAGTGCCGGATGGATTTGTTGGTGTTGCGATCTAGGGTTCAACAGGCCCAAGCCGGCCATGCTAACTTTGAGGCTTTGGTTCTTGCTTAACTTCGCCTTCAAGGAACGGAACTTCCGACAAACATAATTTTCAATGTCGACCCTGGCATACCCTGGTCATGTTGAGGGTTCACTCGCCGTCTCCACTTCTCAAGCCGCCAGCGCGCTGGGCTTGAGCCTGAAATGATTTGTCAGCTCGGCTTTGTCATTCGACGTGCGGGCGCAGGACCCGATGCTTCGAGCGCATCTAGCAGTCATGTGTCTCTGCTGTTAAAGGTGGAGGATGGCCATGCGTCACTGTGAACTTGGAGCATGCTCCGCTTGCTGCCAAGGCGATTCCTTCCAATCAAGAGGCAGGTTCGCAGTAGTCCAAACATATCCTGTGCAGACACTGGCCCAGCGCAGGTTTGCTGCATTTTGCTGCGACACGGTCTTGAGGCGCAAGCCTGCTGCAAGCTGCGTGCCGAAGGTTCGGCATAGTTGCAGGTGGGGACAGGAACGCGCCAGCACAATGCAGGCAGAGTGACTAGCTTGCCCGAGTTCCGCTTAACTTTTTGTTGCAGATGTCGATGATGTCACGCAGCGAACTAAAAACCCGCAAGATATTCAGGTAACGCGCAAACCGCTCTGCGTGACCGCCACATACCGCTTCCTCGGCAAAAAACCGTCGGGCTTGTCATGGCAGGATTGCCTGGGTGCCCTGCTGATCACCCGCAGCGCTTGGGCCTCATTGTGTGTGCAAGTCTTCCACGAGAAGCAGATCCACGGTGGACTGCTGAGATCCACGGGTCAGCATTTCCCTGGGGATAAAAATCAGCATTCGCGGTTTCAAGAGTTGGTTTGGGGCAATCATGAAACGAGCAATTCCCAATGCAGGTGCCGTGCCACGATCCACAAGTCTCTCTGGCGCAACTTGCTGGTGTGTGAGATGTTTGATCTCGGGTGGTTGAGGAGACGTGTTTTGTGCCTGATCTCAGGCCTTAGTGCAGGCCAAAGAGCTCTGCCAGGCCAGCCGTTTAGACGTGATGGGACCCCACGTGACGGTGACGCCAACCCTGCCTCCCCGTATGTGCGCAAGCGCAAAAGGCGCCTGTAGGGAACAGCCTGCTTCGCAGGAGGCGCTCCTGCTTCTTTGGGACCCTTGGAGGCCTTCGACATGCGGCGTGCGCTGAAGTTTGGATCTGCGCTTGCTCATGTAGAGTTGTTGCGGAAAATGGGATGAGCCTCTGGCAAGACCTTGAAGATCCTTGAAGCATTCTCCACTCACAGCTGCTCCAGGTTGTTGATTGAGAATTCCTACGTGTGAACCCGGACGCCTGGGTTGCGCAGCCAATGCTGCGGACTGTGCATCGATGAGCGCGTTTAACAACAAGTGGAAAGCTGAAATCACTGTACGTCGGGGCAGGGCTTCTTTTCATTGTGCAACCATGGTATAGCATACACTAGTAGACAGTAGATGATTGTAAAGTGATTGGGCTGTGCAAATTTGGTCGGGCCGGCCTCGCGCAGACTTCAAACTTAAGTTGCGATGCCGCAGTATTGTCTCATGGTTTTGATGAACCGTGTGATTAGCGTTTCTCAGTAATTTGGTGAGTTGGGGCTACTGCAGTTCGCAGCTTGTTATTACTGCTTTGCCATATTGGTTCCAAGCAATGCAATCTTGTTTGCCGCGATGTCAACGCTTGGGTGAATCTTGCATTCTTATCGACCCCAGGTCGTTTCTCGCTGTTGCGGTGTTTCTCCTGTGGTCCTAGGAACTTATGGCTGCTGTGAAGAGGCGAAAGATTCCAGAGGCTGGAGCTGCATCTCGTGGATCCTCAGCCCCGAAAAACCCTCAGAACCTTGAAGAGCCTCCTTGAATGCAACCCCTAGCCTAAACGCTTACAACCGTTCAGCTCTCCGGTGGACGCTGAGGCTGGACAGGCTCCTTTGCCCGAAGGTGGCCCTACCCTCTCAGGCCTTAGTTACACAGGTTTAGGGCTTGAGGTTTGGGCTCTGAACTCCTTGAAGGGGTTAGGGGTCTAAACTCCTTAAAGGGGGCTATCTATGTTGATTATCTAGGGCAGTATACAGTATTGCAGGGGTTATGAAGGGGGATACTAGGAGTTTGGACTACAGCTCGCATGTGGTTTGGGGTTTAGGCTCTAGGGACCCTCTTAGAATGGTTTGGGGTTCAGGATTCAAAAGGGAGTTTCTTAAGATAAGTATCGCAGACTTTTCAAAGAGGAGCCCTACAATTCCCCTCAAATCACTACTGATCTCCAGGGTCCCCACCGGTATAGCATTGTGGACTCTGGATGCGCGACCCAGGCCCGATTCAGTGCTCCAATGCGTCTAAACAACCTGCAGTTTTTCAACTTAACAGCTTGAGGCTCAACATGTGGGGTGCCGAAAAGTAGGGGATCCTTGAATATAAGAGGGATTGCTGCATAGTTGGGGGTTTATGAGGGATGAAAGCCATGCATCTGCAATCGAAGGCAATTAAACCAAGCCGCGCTGGCTTGTGAAGCATCCTGCATGAATTCGGTTCGAGCGGCCAAAGGCGAAGATTGTAGTGATTGCGAGACTGCTCAATGTGGGATCTTTTTTTGCCGAGCTTGAATGCAGAGCATTGACTTTGTGGCTTGGTGCTTCTGGAGATGTTGCTGGAGCGCTTGTTTTCAACATCGATTTCGACGCGCTCCTAAGCAACCTCCTAAAAGGCTTGGACAACAACTAAGAAGTGGCCGACAGCACTGGCAGGGGCCAAAACCTCCTGGCTTGCGGCTCTCCAGAGGTCAGATGAGCTATGCTTGCCTTTGACTTGCCGACTGTGCCGCATCATGTCAATACAATGGATGCCCACATTCAGACTCATTTTTGGGATGTATAATAGGTCGCTAGGTCAGACGCCAAAGAATGCAACTACCCCTCGGCGACAGCCGGTATCATTGCTTTTCTTAGCTTGCGCCTCATTTTGACTTCTGCTTTCATTTGCCTTGACGTTTCTCTTTGCCGGCCCCTTTCCCCTCCTCGCCCCCGTTGGCTGGTCAGAGCCACAGGTTTCTTTGCCTAAACCTTTGCTCCAGGATCAGACGTGAACCCGCAAACCATGAGCAGCAGGATGCGTGAACCCATGCCTTCCTTTGATGTGAGCATTGGGCTTGGCTGGAACATTGCACGGTGAGACAATTGGGATCGCAAAGCATCCGTTTGTGACGATACGTCAGCAAATAGTAGACAGTAAACAACATGAACTTGACACAGGCATCGTAGCTGCGATTTCAACTATTATGGCCAGATGGCGCCGAAAGCAACAAGCACGGCCAAGGCCACATCGGCACGGCGAACGGACAGGCTTACTGCGGCATGTGCTGACATTTGATCTTATTTCCGTGAGAGCAGGCGATCAGCCAGCCCAAATTCGAGTAAGCCGTCGCCGCGAGCAAAAAGCCGAGCGTCCTCTGAGGCGCCCGGCAGGCTGGGATCGTAGAAGACGCAAGCTCCGCCATACCCTTGCCCACCTGAATAGCATGGGCAACTGCAAGCACCGGAAGAGCTCTAGAAGAGGGCGATGCAGCACCGGGTGTGCAGATTTGCCGCTGGTGAAGTGATCCAATATAGACAGGAAGGCAGACGCAGAGGATGTTGTCGTGAGGACACAAAAAGAAGTATGGGGCTCAGCACTTTGAGGGCGTGCCGTTCAATAACCACCTTGCATTGCAGACGCTGCCAGGTCGGAAGTCTTCCAACTTGGCGAAACAAAACAGCTCAAGGTGCTCCATCTTGCCCGTAGCGAAGGCATAGCCTTTCTGCTCGCAAGGCCTTTTCTGCGACCCCTACATCGAGGCCACTAACCTGGAGGGTGGACGCTCCTCTCAGGCCGGTACAACACATCCTAATGTTCTGATGCTTGAGCTGTTTCAAGCCGAAGATCCTGCAGGCTCTCCGCCCGGGCCTTACCCACAGCTGCACAGGGCGCAAAGGTCCAGCTTTGTCGGTCGCCACCCTGGCCTCCACAGCCTGAGGTGACGTCATTGACGTTGGGGAGGATCTTGTCAGGTCCAACTCCTTGCCAGTTCCAATGAGCAATTCAGAGACGGATGCCCTCCGTCAGAGACCAAGCTGCGTGCGGCTTCGGGTGAGTTTGCATTCCCTGCTTCTCACCTTTACGTGGACACAGGCCACGTAAAGCGCAGAACCTGAGTACTGCAGAGGAGCTTTGGTACGGTACAGTTAGTGCAAGCACGGCTCCCAGGTGCGGCACTGAAACTGCTGCGCGCGGCCTTGCAGCGGAGCAATGCTGGCACTGAAGCCTTCGCCGCTCAGGCCATCGCTTAATTCCTGTCTGGTTTGTGCGTCTTGGTGTCAGCTGGAGAAGACGTAGATCCTAAGCTGCGCAGTCTTGTCCGTCTTAGCCGCAACGAGAGCACAGCTGTACTTGCTTGGGCTCCATGATTTTCAGCCAGCGTGGTCTTGTGAGCTTGGGCAGCATGGCGTACTCCAGAAGGAATGTTCATGAGCTTGGAGGAAGTCCTTGGCAGGGAGGGCGGCAGGGAGCACTCTAGTAAGTACTTCGATGCCACCTTGTTCTGAAGCTTATGCTGGGTGTCGCCAGTCGTACACGGCCCGCACTCGTAGCTTTCACCCAGGTCAGCTTGCACTTGTCCGGATGTTGGGTTCAGTCTGAGATATTCCCGCTGTGCAGCTTCTGCCTTGAGAGGCCCGGAATATCATGCTCTAAATGCAAAAGGTGGCCGTCCTCTCTAGAACCAGCCATGTTGTTCGGAGCTGGAATCATACTAGACTCAAATCATGCAACCTAGACTGCATGCTCTCACTTGCAAAGCATACATGAGAAGAACAAGGAACTAGGGATGCCTTTGCTCCATGCAGAGCGCAAGTGAGCAAATCGAGAATATGCCTAGAAGCTCATGCCTTGGGCATGATGGACTTGACAAATACTTGAAGAACTCCCAGGAGTAGGATGTGATCAAGTCTGAGTTGCCAGGACGGGATGCGGTGGTGTCAACAGATGCAGTCCTTCGCTTGCACACTTTCAAAGCTCGGCTGATATCTTGCAGGCCGACAACAGGTAGGCTGCACATGGGAAAACAACATTGTGAATGTGCCTGATTGTGGATGAATGCTGCGGCAAAGGAAAGAAATCTATGCCCTGAGTGTTGGCGACACGTGGTTGGTGGAGGGGGGCTGGCGAGGAGAACATGGTGGACATGCCATAATGCACCTTAGCTTCAGGTATATCAGTGAAGACCTGATCATCCGGCTTTGGCTACGCTTGCGTCCAATCTTCGGCTGCAAGTTTCTGCAGAGCATCATGCCTTCATTCACATCATTCACAAGGCAAAGAGGAAGCAGGCCATAATATTGCAGTCCTGTGTGTACGCGGTCGCAAGGGCAAGTGGGGAAATCCGGGGACAGATGGGATCTGTCACTTCAAGCTGTTGAAGCTTCAGAAGCACTGCTGCCAAGTGCTGGCTAGCTTTTCATCTTTTCTCTACGCCTCGTCCGTTCCAGATTCAGGAAGGATGGCTTTGCTTCAAGTCTGGCTTGTTTCCAGGAGCTTCAAAGTGAATGAAAGAAAGCACATCAAACTGATGCGAGCATATGTGAAAACTGGGTACTATAGCTAGCTGCTAGCTAGCGTGGGGGAACAGATCGCCCTGGTGAGGTACATGATCCAGAGATGCTCTGACAGCTCCCAAGCAGCACATAGCCATGTCAGCAACGCATGCACCAATCTTGTGCAGCATGAGGCGAATTCTCCTTCTCAGTGTTGAACACTGGCGCTGGAATTCATCAGTTTCAGGTGTGCGATCCTTCCATGATGCAAGTGGGAAAAGCCCGCTACCGTACGAGGCCCTAAGCCGCGGACATGCCCCAAGAACTCAATGTTGTTGTGGCAGCCTGGACTTCACACATGCTGTCGTCGGTGTGAACATTGAATTTTCATGAATGTTCCTACGCCTTCCGAAGAGTGTTGTCCCCCGCTGAGAGGCTTTGCCTGTCTCCGATCAAGAAGGCATGCCTGGACTTGCCGTTCCTTTACACCCTGCTGCCTGGCAGCCACGTAACCGAAGTACTGATGGCAAGTGAACAATGTGAGCCTGAATCGTTGTTCCAAGACACCTTACGGAGACCTGCCTCACACTCCTGACAACATGCGCTGCGAATTTCTAGTGGGATGCCAACAGCCGTGTTTCCTCGTTGAGGGTATACTCGTGGCTGCACTCGAGCTGTAAGAAATGCTCTTTTTTTGGGGCCGGCCCTACCTCAACTCCACGTTGCTGTGCAGAGTTTCGAGTCATTTTTGTACATGTAAACCGTAAGAAGCCTACTGCAACTTACGCCCTAAGCCTTGTGTGGGCACGAATATTCCGGGAGCCCATTCCCATGACAATCCTTGCGAAGCCTTATCTGATACTGTATGATAGGGTAGATCCAACGCAGCAGGCAATGAGACACATGCCTCGTTTTTCAGATTGCAGGTTCAGTGTAAGACTTACGTCTTGCACCGATCGAGGTCCGCGTCACTGATGACACCTAAAAGTCCCAAACGGCTTGATGTGGCGTAGGCCGGCACACTAGGTCGCAATGTTGAGGTTCCTCTTCAGAATTGAAAATGCCGTCGAGCCAGGCTTTTCGTATGATTCATTGCGTGTGCTTGCTGGGTACTTGTAACGCAAAGCTCATGCTGGACAGGCGTCCTGCGCAACATCATGATAAGCTTGCTTTAAGGGCTTATATGCTCGATGTGTTTAAGCAGTCTTGGGATTTTCTACATCCTCATGGCAGCAATCTTGCTAAAACATGCGGCTTCTTTACATGTGCCTTCTCAAGTCGATCCGGCAATGCTTCATTGCTGTGTGTCTCAGCTCTCCTGCACGTGGCGGAGCCGTTGCGTGTTTGGTGCTGCAGAAGTAGAATGTGTGTCTACTGCACTCATGGCCCAACTGGACAATTGTAGGGCTGGCCAAGCTAAGATCAAGCTGGAAACATTTGGGCTGCCCTTTTCTCGCATGCGCATGTTATCCAGAGGACTCTGACCTCTTTCACTGATTCTGTTTTGCAGAATTGGCGTCTGAGGTTTCAGACTTACTTCGTGCGCCACCGCAGTCATACCTGTGCCCAGCTGTATGAAGTTTTGCTGCCGCTGCTAGAAGCTACAGAACCTAGGTCCTTCTTAGTTCCGTGTTTGTACAAGAATTATTTCTCTAAAGCAGCCTTGGATAGCTTTTGAGGAAGAAGGCGATGCTTGGCCAACCACACCCCAGCGAGCTGGCACTTGCAACTCGACAGCATGTGCTTATGAGGGTCGTTCCCATGACTCCAGCTGTGGCGTTGGAGTATGATTCTGCGAGATGACAGGCTATACGAAGTGCATCTTTCTGGCGCTGAAGGTGCTATTGGGCCAGCTAGGACTGGAGACGGCAGGGTTGAAGAAGTGGATGCTCAACTTCCGCATCTTCTACCTTGAAAAGATGGTTGAAGACTTACAGCAGTCCTGCCACAAGCTCACTATCAGTGATCGAATTATTCTGATCCGCGCTTAGTATTGCCTTAGCTTGCTAGCCCTGCATTGCTTGGAAGCTGTCAGATCAAACCGCACTACGAAGCTGCTGGACGTTAACAAAGGACTGTGGCCTTGAAGCAAGTTGCTCGTCGTTGCGTGCGCCAGAACTCTGCATCGGTCGCCCGCGGTCGAGTCCATGTTTGTTTGCAGAAGATTTGGTTGGCTGCGCCCCCAATGCCATGGCTTGGACTTTTTGCAGCAAAGCTGGAGACGAAGGATCGCCCATTGGAATTCCCGAAGAGCTCAAGGAGCTTCAAAGGATTTCAACTTTTGGCAGCTAGTGCCACGATACCTCCGGAAGTCCAGAATGCTTTCGCAGGGCCTTCCGCTACAAAGGCAGCCAACCCACATGTGGACCTCACCGGCATTGCGTCTGCAAGCGCCTCCGGTCCCAGTCTTGATGCTGTGCTTCAAGCTGCTTTGATGTGCGCTCCTTGACAGCCCTTGTAACAGCAGTGACCATTGATAGGACTTGGTGTTTTGAAACCCCACTTCAAAGCACGAGCACGCAACAATGGCTCTCAGAGGCCAGTAGCCACATGCATGCAAAAGAAAGTGTTGGCCACATGCGCGGTGCTTGCCATGTTGTTGAATGAGGATCGGCTGGAGGAGGTGCTCAGTTGCTCCTACCGATCCAAGCAGTTGATCGTTGGCATCGTGGAGTCCTTGGTTTTTGCAGACGGCCGAAGCCTCTGGCTAGTCGACCTCGGTGTGCTTTCGCTGGCTCGCGGCAGGGAGGTGCCAACAAGCCTGGGAACAATCCTTTATGACAGTTCATTCAGTTGTGGAGTGCCACGTTGCTGCAAGAGCTAGCAGCTAGACTGACCAGCAGCAGATGTCCACTGAGGTGCTGACTGCCATCCACCGTTTGGGGTCACACCTTTTGGCTGGCGCACGCTCCAATTTTCTCGGGCGATGCTCGGCTGCCTCAGCGCTGCTTGCGCTAGCAAGCCTCCTGGAGCTCTTCGAGCGTGTGCTGATGGTGACGAAAGATTCCAAGCTGGCCACGGCAGTCGCGGCAGCCACCTCCAAAAGTGACAGAGCTGGAGGCGGAGCCCTTGGTGCAGCTCTGTGGTCCCTACGCCCTTGGCAGAAGGATGGGCGACCCCCCAGCTTGGCAGATCTGACTGCCTGGATGCCGCTGACGTCGCCTGCCATGTTGGAAGTGCGGCGCCGCCTTTGCAGAAACCAGCAGAAGGTTGAAAGGGTTGAAGGCACCACCTGCAGCCTGTACATGGAAGAGCCTTCTGTTATTCTTTTTGGGCCACCAGAGCATCAGGGCAGCGAGCTCTCCTCTACGGAGGCTGTTGGTTGTGGCAGGGCCTTCACGGAGCTGGTGACAAAGTTGGTGTCTTTGCATCCTCTAAAGATGCCCAACATGCCCACGGTCGACCGGCCCTACCAGGACTGGGAGGTACAAGTGGCCTGGGCCTTTGATGAGGGTTTGGACACTGCCTGCCCAGAGTGGGCACAGGCTCGCGACTTAGCAGTTTTCTTTCAGATGCTCGTGGGCAGCCTCCCAGCGTTAGCCCAATCGCTTGAAGGGGGCGCGGTTCCACCAGCTGCTGATCACGTGCTGGCTGCAGGCAGCGTGGGGAAGTGTGGCTTCAGCCTGAATCTCTTCAATCCACCCTGCAAGCTCACGGTGAATCTTCTGCACAGCTGCGTCATCCCTTCACGGCATGCGAACTTCCTGTTCAGCCAGCCGTCGTTGGCCCATCCAAAGGTGCTCTGCCCATCTCTTCCGCATCTTCGCTTTGGACGCAACTTGGAGAACGAAATCGCTTCAGCCCCGGCACTCCCGAACTTCGACTTCTCGCTGACTCAAGCTCAGGCGGAAGCACTGCTGATGATTCTGAACTGCCCTGGGCTTCGCATCCCCATGCTGATCCAGTTCGTGGTTCCAAACCACATTGCCTTGCTTCACAACCGGCAGTTCCAGCGGATCTTCTTTGCTTGCCTATTTGAGCCAGGCTCTTTCCCAAAAGACTCCAAGGACGAGAAGGGGTCAGCGGCACCACCCAGGGTCGAATCCCTCCAACAGGCCGGGGGGAAATCTGCCATCCGATGTGTCTTAACTGTAGCGGCTTGCATTGGAGCAGCCACTTTTCCTCTACACTGTACACATTAGAAGAACAAATGGTTTGTACGGAATTGCTGTGTGCATTTGAGACCGGTGGGTTGTGGGGAACTAGACGAGGCCCTGATGTGTGCTCCAAATAGGGACCGAGATTACCAGATTACATGGCTTTTCATGAACGCATGCCCCCAGCTGCTCCACTATAGAAAACCGTCGTGGCTCACATAGCCGCATCTGCCTCCAGGCCCAGGTACCTTGTATTGACCCATTGGCCGTGGAATTCGGGTGGCTGTGCACTGAGATGGCTACGAAGCAGCAGCTCCGAATGTTCAGGGCCAAAACTGCAAGCAGAGAAGGGTGTGAGATGGGCTGAGGCTACGAAGCCTCAGCTGCTTCTGCCTTCCCTACATCAGCTCTTTGATGCAGTCAAGGACCTAGGAGCCTGGACGCATCAGTGTTGAGGGACTGTTTCGTTTTCACGGGACTTCACCCTTACCCATTGGAGCATGAGGTCACCTGCACTCACATGCGCACATTTTTTTTATTCATATGTCCGTTTATCATAGCTGCGTCACGCTTGGTTTCGCGAGACTTGCAAAGCAACTGCTGCATGAGGAAATGGCAGCTCTGAGGGTCCCCTGGTGCAGCCCTTCCTCTTCGTTCTTCGCGTGGCGGTTCTCTTGCAGGACCCAGAGTGCGCGAGGGAGACCCGCTGGTACAAGACGACGTACACGACGTTCTTTGTCTGACAAATCTGTGCAGTTGAGGACTTCGTGGAATGGTCTCGGCAATCTGCCACGGGAGATGCCCTTGCTTGTCTAAGTGCACCACGATCTGCAAGTGGCAGTCAAGGGATAGAGCTCTCAATGACCAAATGGCCTGAGCCCCTTGGCGCTTGCCGAGGAGCACAGCAAAATCTTCCGTCGCTTCACGCAGAAGCTGTCGAGGAAGATCTTGGCTCGATGGATCCGTCAGGCCAATGTCTCTAAGATCCTCGTGAGCTTTGGAAGATCTTTTGTCAGCCTTATAAATTAAGTTAAAGCAGCCTTCAAGAAACAGACCATGCCTGCATGCCATGGTCCAGCGCTGCAACAAGGAATTACAACGTGCTCATGCAGTGCCACGCGCACTTGGCTATGCCCTTTGGCCGCTTTTAGTGATGTTCGTATCTTTTGGTTCTTGCCTCAGTTTACGATCCATCGGTGTCTTTCTGGTAAGGACTGCTTGGGCTGTTCGTGATCTGGAGCCTGATGATGTGCAAAGCCTGGCGGCGGCCTCTTGCACCTTCAGCCTGTGGAGCGAGCAGCTCCATGCAGCCAACGCTGAAGCTACGGGCGATGAAGCAGACATGGTCCACGCTTTCTTCACTACCCTCACCAGGCCAGATCTCGTCTCAGGATTTGTTTATTACGGCGTTGTGCCGTGTTTCCCTGCCAGGCAGCGGGTGCTGCTGCTTAAAGCCATTGAAGCCACAGACGCCGAAGAACGCAACAAATGCTTCAGCTTCATTTTGGGGGGCGCCATGGGAGCCATGGCCAGAGATAGGTGGTTACATGCTAAACTCTGGTGCTCTGCTCGCAGGGGTTGGTGCTCGCATGGACAGCTTTTGACGAATTGCAATTGAAGCCTGCAAAGGAGTGGACACAATGCCAGCATTGATTTGGACATCTGCTGACCATGTCCCTACTACGTGTACGCGCGTGGTAGAGACAAGCCACCCAATCAGTGAGGACTGCTCGCCTTTGCAAGATGCCTGAGCAGAGCCCTTTGAGTCAGGACGATCTTGGCAAACATGCTCAGCGCGTCGTCAAGCTCCCCAAAGCTTCCCGAATCATCATTCGCTTCGACCCCATGAGCCAGCTGGATACGGGAGACTTCCTCAAGATCTTCAAAGCGAAAGCTGGGGTGAAGGACGGACAGAAGCCGGGAATCCGGTAGCAAGAGACCTGCCCAAAGAGCGCCAAAGTCTGTCCTGCATGGCAAGTTGCAAGTGAGGTTTCTGAGATGCCATGGGGCATGTGCAGGTGTGAGGTTTTCAGCTCTCGCATACCGAGCCTGGGTTTTCTCACGTACAAACTTGCAATCGCCTGAACTGTTTGTTTTTGATCGCTTGGAACACATATTGGTTTTGGACATCAAGTAACACTGTGTCAGCGCATATGACTTCCACATAGACAAGGCGATTGTTGATTCGGCTGAGACAGTATCCAGTCGGAGTTTGGAACCCAGCCATAGAGAACATAGCATTAGGGTACCTGATCATTGCAAGATGTAATTTCCTGTGGTACCAAGATTACAAAAGTTGACAAAAGATCCTTCCCTTCCAGGGCAAGGATGCTCGTGAGCTCGTGTGGTCTGGCGGGCGGAGCGAAATCGCGCGGCGTGGTTGGCCGGGCGTAGACGCACCAGGCGCCTTGGAACAATCTTGGACAGAGGATGGCGTCTTTTGGTCTCAACTTGTCGGCGGAGGCTTTTTTGGCTTATGCTTTGCCTTCCATTTCCAGATGCAGGCCTAGTCATCTCTGGCGAGTCCTTCGTGATTGAGATGAGCCGACTGATGAAGATAGGAAGCGGGGAGGAGGTGGCTTATGGCTACCGCTTGATTGCTGAAGCCCAGTTGGCGCCCAGTACCGTGAAATCTATGCACCTTGCGTGCAACGCTTCGGAGTACGTCTGTGCCTCCATTCTGTCAGAGTGTGGCGGTGACGAGGAAGAAGCTCTCCGGCGCTATGGAAATGCGGAGGTGCGGCGGAAGTGGGAGGAGCTGGAAAGCCTGTCGGAGCAGCGCAAGCAGAGCCTGGGCCTGCGAAGTGGTGGTTGCTTCGTGGCTTCTGAGGCCTCAGCCGCAGAGGACCGCACTGGTACAAGACAGCACGAAGCCTTGTTGCTGGTACTGGTACTTGACTTGTGGCATCTTGTGTTGTTGGTGTTGTCCAAGTCTTCCCTTTTTCCAGGACTCCTGGCTGCTGGGGGCAAGGATCGATTTGGGTGCAGCCACACTGAGCTTCGCAGCGAGAGAGACTCTGAGGCCTATGCCCAATGACTGCTTCAGTGACCAGGACTATCAGGAGGCACTTGGCTCGGAGCGACCCAATGTTCTCCCAGACTCTTTGACTGCAATTTGTAACGCAATTGAAGCACCTGTTAGAACCGGAGAAGATCTGTAAGGGCTTTAGCTGCACGAATCTGGGCACACAAGGTATCAACGTCTTTGTACAGGTCGCAGCTGAGTTTTCGGTGCCGAGGGCATGAGTACACAGCCGAGATTTGGGCTCCCTGGCGGCAGCACTGCAGGCAGGAGGTGTGCAGGACAGTGAAGTTGCCATTTGCGAGACGAGGCTGCTCCAGAGTTTACTTTGCCATTGGACTTGGGAAAAGGCATCAAACTGGAGCGGAGCGGGAATGCCCAGCAAGTGCCGTTTGTGTTCCATCCCCAGGCCAATGGCACCAGCATTTTTTGGCGCGGTGAGGCATGGATCAATGTGGCCATGACGGAGCTGCCAAGCCACTTGCGCAAGCACCGGCGACGGCAGGAAGTGTTCCAAGCCCTGCTGGACACTCCGGCCTGCGATCCTTCACTGCAGAACCAGCCGGAGCCCTGGCACTGCACTGTTGCCGGTCCGTGGTGGAAGGAAGCCCAGTGGTATGGCCGCCCATCAGAGCATTCAAGTGGAGACGTCCTCATGTCGGCAGTGCACAGTGGCAGCAGCAGTTTTTGGCTGGAATTCGAAGTCCTTGCCAGCGGCCTTGTTGTGGCCTACCGGTTGCACGAGTACGGGCGATGTGCCTTTCGTGAAGCTGTTTGGACCTCCCAGAGGAGCAGACGAAGCGCATAAGAGATCATAAGAGCTTGTTCAAGAGAAGCTGTTGGCTGAAATTCCCTCTGCTTGTGCTACGCGCCGCTGCGCAACATGCACAGTCAAACAAGCGCGTATCTGTGACCTGCTAAGTTGGATGGTAATTTCCCCCTACGAAGCCCCAGCTCCTGAGGAGGCTAAGTCTCTTCAGCGCGGACCCGGAAGATTCCTACGAGCTTTTCGTGACCCCTGGAGAGCTCGAAGAGCGTGCAGGGGACTTGACGCCACTCTTCAGCTACTCCCCATCCGTACTGCTCCTTGGTGCCCACGGCAGATACCTGCCACGACGGTTCCTCCGAGGACCTCAGACAGCTTGAAATTTGAAAGAGTAGCGCTAAAGAAGTTGGTGTGCCTGCGAACTTCGAGGACTTTTGCCTGAAGTCTTGCTGCCACATTTCGCCTTCTGGCAAATCTCGGAACAATGCATCGAAGCGAGGCCAGAAGCAGTGTAGCATAGACCTCGCACAGACTTAACATAGTGACATAGTCTGTAGCAATCCTGTCTGGCATTCTTGCGCATGGCACGAAGGCCCAAGAATTCCCAAAGCCGTTGGTTCAGCTGCCCGCTGAAGCTGCACCTACTCCCGGGCGGCCTGACAAGAGTCGTCAAGGAGCTCGAGGATGGAGACGGTCCAGAGTTACTCGACGCTACCCGTGCACCCTCGAGTTCGGATCTCTTCCTTTTTGCCGAGAGACTGTCTGCCGTGGAGCCGCTGTCCCATGTCTTGCTCTGGTCCACCATCACCTCCACCACTGCCGCCGAGGAGCCGCAGCCTGTGGACTTGGTAGAGATGCCGCGCCTGCAACTGCGCTTCCGGCTCAGAGAAGGGCCCACCATCCAGAACGGGCATGATGGGCCCGAAGTTGCCTTCGCATGGAAGCTCTTCTGCGATGCTTATGGCGGGCAGTTGTACCTCGAATCAACTGGGCACCACGCGATACGGCAGCTTCTGCCTAATTGTCCCTACGCTCTTCCGCCCCATTGCATGCTCCTGCGATCTGAAGCTGGTGAAGCGAAGGCGCCGGTTGTGAAAGATGTTGCTTAGCAATGGCCCATGGCTATGTCCCATCGATACCACAGCTACTTGCAAAGCTATCCTAGAAAGCATAATATAGAGAATGGTTGTGCGACAGGGCCATTATCTGCTAGCAGAGCGGTAAGTCGGGTGGCTGTGTCTTGCGGCAGATTTGTACTGCTTGGCTGGTACATGCTGGTCAATCACCGGTTCACAGCCCTCTGCATGTTGGTACGTGCTAACTACACCTGAGATAAGTCGAAGTCTGCTGTTGCATGAGGCGTAGTCGACTTTGCTTGAGCACTCAGAGTTGACAGGTGGTTGCACCGCTGGGTGGGCTACGTCGGCGGCGGAGCTATCCTGAGCCTTTCTCCACCAGAGACCCAGACTCAGACTTCGAGTAAGTTTGCCACACGCTTTGGCTACCCCTTGGCAGTTTTGCATGGCTGCAATTATGAGTCATGAGGTCAGTCTTCAGGTCTTCGATGACGACTTTCTATGCCCTGCAGCAGCTTACGACCTGCCTCTGGCCACCGGCACAGACCTGAAATGTGCGAGTCTGCTGTCAGCCCTGTGGCTGCTTTTGTGTCGCTTGCTGCAGCGCGACTACGAGGGTGCTGCCAAGCTGCTGCCGTTCGTTTCCGTGGCTTCAGCCGAAGGCCACCTGCGAAGCGACGAAAAGCGGGTCTTCCGAATGGCTCTTACAGATACCTCCGACCGCAGCCCAGACGCTGTAGCAACTTGGCATGAACGTTTCTTCACCCTGAACACATGTTTCAGACGACCTGCTGCCGTCTTAGGCGGTGCGCTTGAGACTTGTGCACGCTGCCGTGGCCCTGGTCCAGCCAGATGAGGACCTTGCCCGCTGCGCCTTCGCCGACGCGGCGAGCTACATTTCCCACCTGACAGGGTTCAAAGGGGCAAGGGAAACCGGTAAACTTCCTTCCAAAAGTAAGGCAAAGGGATTTGTAAGGTAGGAAAGAGACAACGAGGACCCACGTGAGCCAAAGCTGCTGCATGTCCTTGGACGAAGAGTTGGAGCTTTGGAGCAGTCTCAGCATGATGCGCAGCGAGATGGAAGCCACCAACCGCTTCATTGCTTGGCGCCAGAAAGTACTGCTGGCCTGGAAGCAGGGCTTGTCGGAAGTGAACCTGGAGTGGTCGAGGCATTGCCCGGGTGCGTGGCTTGCCACGGTCTTGAGCGACGAAGAGCGGGCCAGCTATCTTGCCAACCCTCCAGTGACAGAGATTGATTGCATCGGTCGCTTGTCTTTTCTTTTGACCAGCATTTTTCTACTGTGCCACCACCCCCTAGACCTGGGACCCCAAATAGGACCGGCCAGAAACAGGGTAGCTTCTCTCGTAGCTTGTCAGGGATCAAGTGCCAGCCTCTCTTGGAATGCTCCAAATTTCTTGCTGCTGACTGGCCCGAGCTGCTGGACCTGGTGCAGAGCATCGCCATGAAGGATGGGTTGTGCCTAGGCCATGTCAGCCAGACAGCACGAATTCCCTCTACATTAAATTGAGGCAAGCAGGACTGTTCACATGATTTCATTTTAAAAGACCCTAGACCGAGGTGTTTTTAATTGCCACGTTTTCATACAGCGGTTGCGCTTAGCTGCTTGCAGCTCCAAGGAAGACTAGACGGATGCAAGCTTTGATCCTTTCAGGTTCGCAACCCTCTTGGGCTTGTGGGAGACCGGCAGAGTTCCAGAGATTCAGCGCCTGGCCACAAGGCGCACAGTCATGGCCACGCTGTGAATGGATTGCATCCTTTACTTTAGGCTGAGCCATCCTGGCAAGGATATTGCTGTTTACCGTTGCGCGTCCGCAGCTTAGATGGAGGCATTGCGTCCGTATCATTGTCAAAGCCCGTCCCATGCAACACTTTGGGCCCAAGGCGGTCAGGCAAGCCTGGACAGGCGGCTGCTGCTTTCTCTATGCATGTTGCAGCTCAGCTACCCAAAGGGTCCACCTGCCGGCGTCAAGCTTCCACGATTGGCTGCTTTCCAGAACCTGTTGCCGCGGCAGAGTCTCTTGGCTGGTCTTGGCCTTGGTGAGTCTGCATTCTCTTTCTTTCCTCGCTGCCTCTCCTCTTCCTCTCTCTTTCCGCGGCTCTGTTTCTATCTTTCTATCTCACTCTCTCTCCCCTCCCTGCCTCCCTCCCTCCCTCCCTCCCTCTCTATCTCTCGCTCTCGGCTCTCTCTCCTGCATGTGCCCAACGCAAGGTAAAGAGCGTAAGGACTGGGTGAATGGATTGTGCCTTGGCGTTTCAATTCGTGTTTGGCCGCTTGCACAATGATGTCTCAAACAAAAATAACCTTGTGTTAGAGGTGGCTGTAAATGTGGAGGGTCAGGCCGGAAAGAAAACTTTTGCCTCTGGTTTTCATCCCATCATGTTGCTGGCATGCGTCCTGGATTTTATCTGAGACATCTTGGTGCCATTCTGATTGCTGATGCTGTCAAGAAAGCTAGTGAGCGCAGAGGGGTCAGGCCCTTGGATTTTATCCTTTTCCACATGCGTGGGCGCAACCACTGGGCTTAGGACGGCGCGTGGAAGTCAGCATAGACAACAGGATCCGAGCACACAGTGACCCATTTCCTGACAACGGGCCAAGCAAATATCATTGCACGTATCATTGCGGACAGCATTCTGAGACAGCGAGTCGGACTCCCAATATAGGGGAAGTGAACCTCCATTTGTCACTAGGTACATTCTGTCTCAAGTCCAACGGGTTTACTGCGCCGTTGGACTTCTCGCGCGTGGAAGTCAGCATAGACAACAGGATCCGAGCACACAGTGACCCATTTCCCGACAACGGGCCAAGCAAATATCATTGCACGTATCATTGCGGACAGCATTCTGAGACAGCGAGTCGGACTCCCAATATAGGGGAAGTGAACCTCCATTTGTCACTAGTTACATTCTGTCTCAAGTCCAACGGGTTTACTGCGCCGTTGGACTTGTCTCACATCCACACACATAGCGTTCACACATAGTGTGCCCCTCTTCTATCCCTACTACATCCCTGCTACCTCCCTATTCTTCACATGCGTGGGTGCAACTACTGGGCCTAGTGCATCTCGTGGAAGTCAGCATCGGCCACAGGACCTGTGCAAACGGGGACCCATTCCCCCCTCCCTCTCCAGGCCTTGAGGCCTTCTAGTGCTAGCACGCACAGCACCTGATCAGGGAGTGTTCCGGTGCTGGTTGCATCGTGCAACCTCGGATAAACATTTAAACCCCTGCTGCATGCTTTGCTTGTTTGACACCATGCTCTCGGAAGCTCTGGAAAAGAGGGCACGTGACAGCACATCCCAACATGATCCAGCATGCGACGTATTGTCATGTATTGCAACATTAGCGGGATTTCTGGGCGAGGGTTTAACGGGAATTTTCGGGGTGGGGGGTTAGGGTTGGTGTCGGTGAACCCGGTTTTTGTGCTGATACATGTGCTTGTCACCTTAGCTCGAGAAAATTCTGCAAAACAAGAAAAAGTTGAGTGTGTCAAAGGGGTCAAGCCTCAAAACATATCTCCTCCAAAACCCCTCAGTTCCCCAGATTTTATCCACATAAGTTTGGGAACTGAGCCGCCTAGGTCTAACAAACCCCTACAGCAAAACATTTCATGTTCCTGTAAACTTTATCAGGAAAATCGTGCTAATTGTGTTGGATCGCTGCAGGTTGGAGTGGGGATGCCAATGCTTGAGCGAGAATGCTGGGCTCGTAGATCGGCTACGGTGCTGGAAGGAGATGCAGCCCCTGGCTGGCTAGCTGCTTAGATGCTGACGCCAATGCCAGTTGTAGTTGAAGGATGACCGTGATCACAACAGTGCTTGCCCACTTTTTGTTGCTCCCGAGGAAGGTCTTCCGTCAAACTTGTGGATCTGCAGCCCACGGCGGTCCCCCGCAGTGCTACGGAGCAACACTCAGGTAGATGCAGCGTGATGCAGCCATGTGAATTGGACAGCGGAGATGCTTACTCCCCCGCTGCGTGAACCATGAGTGACGAGGGCTTTAGGCTGGCCATCTCATTTTGAGAATTCGACGTGCTCTAAGGACTTTCGATGTCACCAACGTGTGTTGCTTGCGACTACGGGCACGTCCGCTGCTTGGCCAGCCCTGTCGGACAGGGAATTGGAAGAGAGACTCGGTTGAGAAATGTCATAGGAGCCGGTAAACAGACAGGCCCGCGCCGTTCGCGCATGACCCCGAAACATGCTTTTTAATTGTTGCTGCAAGTTTGCAACGTGCACCGAGGATGGCAAAGCGACTTGGCTCTGTCAGTTTTGTGAAGATCATGCACCGTTTCTGCATCCGGTATGCTTGAGCCATCTGGTATTTTTTGGGCTCCGAAGCGTCAAGCCAGATTGGTGTGTGGACAGTTTTGTGAACATCCTAGAGGATGTTTATATGACCCAGGGTTGCAACCCCCTTCCCCCTCATGGTATGGTGCTGCCAAGAGGTCCCACTGTCGCCAGTATGCTGGTAATTGATTGTGACCATGGAACATGAAGACCTGCTGTTGCTGAGGTCATTCAGATTTTCCTCCCTCCGTGGTGTAGTGGGTTTTCAGTCTGCCATGAATGTCAGTTCATTCATTCAGATCTTTCCCCCTTCCCCGCGGTGTCGTGGGTGTTGTTTCTTTCAAAACTGCCAGCATTGTTTTCTGGCGAAGACATTGAGAGCTTCTCCCTCCCCCTGTGGTGTGGGTGCTTGTCTTACTTCAATAACGGTCGTCTTTTTGTGTTGTTGAAGTCATTCAGATCTCTGCCCTTCCCCCCTATGGTGTGGTTGGGTTTCCTCCTCCCACAATGCTCACCATAATTGCAAGCGCAGTCTCCCTGCAGCAGCGAACGTGGAAGCAACACTGATATGGAATCGTATGAAGCCTGTAGCAATTCAGCATTGAGCTTTTGCTCAGGTCTCGTTCTTTCCCCCCCAACGTGGTGTGGGTGGTTTTCTCTTTTCCCCTCCGGCGCGGGTGGTGGGGGACAGGCACCATCCCTATTCCTGTTGGCACTTCTCATATCTGCAACATCAAAAACAATGACAGTTGCATGGTCGTCGTCAGGCACTCACCATCCTTGTGATCTGCAACATCGAAAAACGATGACAGTTACGAGAATGGCGCTTCCAGGGCCTCCCAAACGAGGACAGTTAAGTTGCAAGGATCAGGTGGGCTAGGGGTCCGGGCACCATACCCTACGGGGGGGCTAAAGCCCGGAGGACCGGGATCATATATAGGGTAGATTGTCAACTCGCGGCAATTTTTGGTTCCCATTCTGATATGACCGTAATTGGTCACCCCACCCCGTGATTCACTTAGTGGCCTTGGTAGGCATCTTTTTCTTCATTTTCTGTGACTGCTGTGGTGCCGGACTCAGGCGGACGCCTTCCCTTGTGGTCGGATGTGAAGGACTGCGACCAGCGAACTTCAGTTCAATTGATCCTAATTATTTCTCATAACATCCGGGAAACTGCGTAGACATGTCTCAGAAGCATGCTGTCTTGGAGATCGTTGCGTGGTTCAGACAGTTCTGTTCCTCTACCCGGGAGGGTCATTCATAGCTATTTCCTGAATCGTAAGCGCGATGGAGCTTCAAAGAAGCATGCCTTTTGGCGGTGTGGTGGAGACAGTCTGGCATGAGCTCTCGGCGAAAGCTGCCTAGAGCAGAAATTTCCAAAGGCACAACAACAACTTGATAGAAGGATTTGTAACTTGGGATTTCTGGATAATTTTGGCAGAGTACGGGGCAAACAGCAGCTGAGGCTGGTAAAGGAGGCACTTGCACCCAGCCCGGCCCCCAGCAAGACAGCTGTGGACATCTGCGTTCCTCAAGATAAGCTCTAGGCAGTTTCTGCTCCTGAAAACTCCGGTGTCTCAAGAACATAGCAGCATAATTTTTTTCAGGGAGACCGAGCGAGAGAGGTCCCTGGCGCATGAAGCTGGATCTGTCATGGAAGGAGAGTCTCAGAAGGCCGTGCCATAACCAGTGTTTTGGTCAACTTCATTGTGGTTCTTAGCAGTCAAGTCGTAGAGCACCGGGGCCAGGTGTCAGCGTCCCGGATCCTCTCTGCCCGGGATTGCAGCCGAGACGTTGCAGCGCTGGCAGGGCTCGGCGCAAGCCTTTGAGGTTCAGGAGGCGGGAGTGCTTCGCCCATGGCAATTCATCCGGGTTCATACTGTTCTTTATTCCATGAAGCTTCTTGTTGGTGAGCACTGCTTGGGCTCACTCCTCCACTACTCGCATTCAGGGATGGATTTCACAAGCCACTAGCTAAGCTGAATTGAAAGTCTGCCTGCGGCGTTGATCCCTGGTCAACAAGGATCTTTGAAGGGAAACTGGGTGAACTTACTGTCTCCGGTCTCAGAGCTTGGACTGCCTGGAGTGTCAGTGCACAAGTCAAAAACAGGGACCTTGAAGCACTTCAAGCAAAAACAACCATGCTTGTCAGCCGACACCTCTGCATATCGCAGTTGGATGCCTCTGGAGTCCGGAAGGAGCCAGCAAACTTTCAGCTGAAAACTCGTCACGGCGGGCTTACGAGCCTCTGTGGAGGGAAGATGGACGCAGGCCTCTTGAAGGACCTTCAGATCATAGAGCAATCGTCCACAAATTTTGCATCTGGGGGCTGCTGTGAGCAGCTATAGTATATAGACTTCGCCAGAAAATGTTACGTATCATGCGGCGCACTGGATTCAGTTGACGTACGACATCAGCAAATAAGGCTTTTGTCCTGTTATTCGCGCGAAAGCCACCCTTGACGCAAGCACCCTGCGTCCCATGCATTCCGAGCTGCTGCTCGCGCTGCTCCGTGTTGGGTGAAGTGAAGACACAGTAAGTCGGTGCGCGGAGTATCGTAGAAGCCCCGAGAGTTCGAATAGGACAGGCCCCAACCTGACATGTTGTTCTGGCATTGACGCAGGACTTGCTGCAGGACGTGGAAAGTTTCCTTCAAACGTTGCAGGTGCTTTGCTGTATTCGCGCGCAAGATTTTGAGAGCTCTTCAAGATGTTTCAAGATACAACTCATATTATGGATTTCCCCAGATTCAGGATTTCCAAGTTCTTCGCAATTGCAGGGGAAATGAGGGGAAATCCTGTGGACAGCTCCTTATCCGACAGCTTCAGATCCCTAGCCCCATTTGACTCCCACTTTAGGAAGCCGACAGTCTGGGGAATGTTGGGCGAGTGTTGATGGCGTTGGCATGTCGCAATCCCACACAGCTGAAAGCTTGTTTTAGTGCAGTGGTGAAGTTGAGGTGCAGAGAGACCAGGATGTCAGGCACGTCACATCGCTGCCGCTGTCTTGACATTGCTGTAGTCTTGTCGCTTGCAGCGAAAGTACTTGTACCTGGGTTACCTTAGGGGCTGCGCAGGCGTGCTCAGCAAGGCGTGGAGGCGATGATGGCGTGGACCCGGCGCCCACTCAAGGAGACGGAGCATCGCGCACTGTGGGATCTGGAAGTCGTCAGCGGAGCCTCGCCTGCACCCAAGAGGTTCAGAACCGTCAGCAAAAACAGCCGCAGCCGAGGGTTTCATCCGCCCATGCTGAGCTTCGAGTGGACAGTTGCGTCGATCCTTGCCTCAGAGGCTGCCGAAACCTCTCAACATGTCTCGGTCGAGAGGTAGGCTGAGGTATAGGACCAGGTAGGAACGGTAGGACATGGTAGGACATGATAGGACTAGGACTGCCCGAAGGTTTGGCAGTAGACTGGGATGGAATGAGGGGAGGCTTCCAGCGGATAGCATGAGGATGATTTTGCGTCTACTTACACGCGGATGCAGGCCGGAGATGTCATTGCATCGTTTTTGCCATCCTCGCTGGATCCCGAAGCTTCGTTGGAGCTTGTCCAGCCTAATTGCAGCTTGCCAACGTTCAGTGCTGTCAGCTTTCCATCATAGATATGGAAGCATTGCCAACGTTTGTTCGTACATGCCCGTAGTGTGTGAGCGTGTTAGCCGCAACCCTGCGACGCACTCGCCCCCAACTCTGTTCAGCTAGATGCACTTGGACTCGGTTAAACCCCGAAAGAAGGCTTGGTCGACGCTTGCCTGCCACTCGTATGCAGCCATAATTTCTGCAACTCATGGCATTGGCCCTTAACCCCTTATCTACCCTACATGCTGCACTCTGACTAAACAGCGTTGGAAGATTGTGGATCTCCATTAGACAGACGGTCCTTTTTCATGCAACCTCTGCAGCATATCACACATGCTGGGATGTCAAAAGTGAACCAATGAGCAGGCACTTTCAAGTGCTTCTCTTTCTGGAGATACTAAACTGACCCAAATTGATCACACTCGCCGAGGACTGTGTTGCTGATCGCGAGCCGTGCTGCTTCTGCTCGGCGGGCTCTAGTACATGCCTTTGCGCTCGCAGCAAAACTCAGGCTGGATGCTAAGGGAAGAGCGGTTGTTGCTTCCTGTTACTTTTGCAGCAGCTCATGTGCTAAGCCATGCCAAGCCATGAGCTGCAGACATTTGGACATTTTATCATTCCAAGGCGCGCTTGCCAGGTCACATGCAGTTGGCTATGTCCACATCTGGTTGTCACCTAGGCAATTAGTGCAGAGCTCCGAGAATGGAAGCCGCTTGGACAGCATTGTGCTCTCGAGCAGGTCTTGTTGACGTAGGCTATTCGGGCATTCCCAGGTCCAAACGACCAACGAGAGCTGCAGAGCCTGGCTACAAAGTTGGCAGTGGAGCTTGGCGCCAGCGAGGAGTTCATCCAGGAGACCGCAGGCTTCACCCTCGTAGGTTTGAATTATCAATTAGCTTTCCGCTTCTCCTTAAGCAATCCTTAGGATGATTTTACAAGCTGCGTTCACGTGCGCGGAAAGGTGGCATCGCTTTGGATCCACATTTCCTGCTCTTCGAGTGGCTCTTTTCGAAGGGTAATCTCCGAGGGAGCCAGCTGCGCTTGGTGAGCCAATTCGCAGAAGCTGCCCGGTGCCTTGGCAAAATTGGAAAGATCACCGAGAAGTCGTGGTGACTTCGAAGCACCTCCAAAGTCGAAACGCTTAAAAGGGAACAGCAAACTCAGCTGCACAGTTCTTCGCATAGTTCTGCACCTGCAGATAAGCAGGGCACGCGGTTACCACTCACTTGTGAGCATTTTGGAGAGGGTCCAAAAGACCGGCTTTGACTTGGCGTTCGGTAAGCTGGAGTCAGAGGGCTCGCAGGTTGGGGCGGCCGCTGCTTCGCCAGCTTCTGATGGGGGAAGGCAAGTCTGCGGTGGTGGCGCCGCTTCTGGGCTTGCTCTTGGCATCGGAAGGCTTGGTTCTACAAGCCTACGCCTCAGTTTTGTGCAGAAGGCGGTGCTAGCTGATGCGTTTCTTGACTTGTTGAGGGTCTGCCTGAGGTTGTGCCGGATCCGCTGTTGTCCCAAAGCCTTGCGATGACTCGCGCGCTCTTCGGGCAGGCCAGGGGCTCGAATTCTTTTTCTACTAAGGCAACTCCCTGCCATAAAAAGACTGCACGACTTGCAAGGCTTGCAAAGCATCAAAACCCTGACCCCCTCGAAGCTTCCCCATTCAACGGATGTTAGCCTTGGGACCAACGAACTCTAGAGGATGAAAAAGGGCAAGAAGCTTTGCAAGCTGTCCAGGCTTTCTTTCGGCCTGTCTACCACATCGGCTTTGACAGATCTGATGCCAACAGCACGGCAGCTTTTGCCTTGCTTCGGAAGGTGGCGAGGGCTGTCAAAGAACATGCTGCTGCAACATGGCAGCACTACCAATGCTGTGAGCCAAGCAAAGCTTTGCCCTTCGGAAGTCGATGCTCAGGTCTGTTCCACTGCATCTTCCATTAAAAGTTTCCAAGCTGCAGAGATGTTGCAGCAGGGGTCAGAACTGAACACTTCCCAGGGCCTTCATGTTTTGCGCAACATTCTCCTCAAGAAGGAGTGTTTCCCTCAACCTTGAATTTGCCAATCCCTTCCCATCAAGCCGAATCCACTTGGCCGACCCCTAGGCTGCGTCTTGGCATTTGTGGAAGCGGAGATGAAGCTAGCCAGGCCGCGGCCCAGGGAAAAAACTGGCATGATCACAACAGTTCTGGATTCGTGCAAACCTGATCAGGAAATTCAGCTTTTGCCAGAGGTCCGCACGTCACATAGTAGAAACTGGAAAGGATCTCACCAAACCTGCCACAAACTCACTGCTCAAAACAATCAGCACACCGGCAGCTCGCCTGACAGGCTCAAGGCAGCAGTCTCCACCTCCTCGAAGCGAACGACAGAGCAGTGACCCGTCAGCAGATGCAGCTATGTGCACAAGACTGCTTCGAGTCCAAACCCGCTACGTATGGCCTCAACTCCCTTTCAGAAGCGCCGGTTGAAGCAGATGGCTCAAGAAGCCCTTCCACATCATTACCTGGTGCTTAGTTGTAGCCACTGCGAGGTGAAAATTTATTGTAGTTGCTTCTCACGTGTGTCAGTCTGGATAGCTCAACGCGCAGGCTTTCCAGGGCCTTCCCTCAGGCCCCTTCACCCAAGGCTCCGCAAGGTCTCCCCAAACCTTGGTTAAGAAAGTTAGTCATTCCGGTGCATTTGACTCCTATGGCTTCCGCGGTTTATCCTGGTTAAAGAAAATCAGCACTGATTTTCTTGATTGACCGGGGATCAAGCCCTCCCAAGCCCTGGACAAGAAAATCATCGGTGCCGACTTTCTCGACCATATTTTCTGAAGTATTTCAGGGAGCTGTGAGCTGTTGAGGTTTGTAGGTTTTTTTGAGTGGTTCGTTGTAACGAAATTTGTTGAGGTTTGTGCAGAAGAACAAAGGGCTCTGAAACTTTGAGGGGCATTGTGCAGCGTTTTCTCAAGGTCTGTTGGCCACCTAGAAGTTAGGTTAAGAATTCAGAGGCCGTGTATTATCCCATATTGGTAACAGAATTGCGGGAAATCCAAACCAGTGATTTTCTGAACCACTTTTTTCTTAAGCAGAGCTGGCCGGCATTGTGCCAGGAAGCCATTCCTTTATTGATTTTTATGTGCCAGTATATGGTTCAAGCCCAGGTGCGTGGAGGAGGCCTCGAAGCTTTGGCCTCATATTGCTGAAGCCCCGCCGGAGCCCCTTGTCTGGCCCGAAGAGTTATATGACTCAGTTGAGAGATGTTGAAGGTACCGATAGATACACCAGGCCTAGGGAAGGAGATTGAAGGACCCAGGATTCAGGATTCGAATTTTGCGATACTTTCAGCACTGCTCTGTGGCGTTGCCTTGCAGAAGAGGGCTGTGTCGTGGCCGCCCTTCTCAAATTCAGGAGCAAGGATCGAAACAAAGATGGGTGGGCATGTGGGCGGTTAGAGGACGATTTATTTTAGCAGCACCGCAGTACTATGCTGCAGTAATTGACACAAGCCGTCTGGCTTTCCCCCTCCCAGTCATGATAACTCCAAATCAATACCTTGATAGGTGTCTGTTGATGGAGTGATGTTTGCACCACCGTGAGCGCTGGGAGAGTTTGATTCGCAACCTTTTCTCTCAGCTGCTTTAGACTTTGGGGAGTTTGCCCAGTTGGCTAAGGCCAGTATAGGAGGCTCTGAAGCCTTGATTTAGAGGGTGCCTCCATCCTTCACGTCTTGTGCCTCAGGAAAGAGATCGAGTTCACAAGCCTTTGCTTGACGGGAATTCTGTCGACTTTCCAGTCGAGCGTTGGCATTTTGGATGAAGCTTGGCATCTCAAGCCTGACGGCAGAAAACCTTGCGCAAGCGACGCACAGGGATTGTCCATGCATGTCCATGCATCGTGTTGCATAAGGAAGTGGATCTTCTCCTCCATCCCTTGACGTCGGAGCTGCCTCTCGGATGCTGGTGCTGTAACAGCCTAACAGCCTCCAACACTGCTGAAGATCTGTTTAGGAATTTTCCAGTGGACGCCCGAGAGCCCTTGAAGCTGTCGCCGGATCGCTGGGAGCTTCCGATGCTCCTCGGATTGCACTGAGAAGACAGCGAACGTGCGAATATTGGGACATGGAATCCTGAAATTCCGGGACATCAGGCATCTTCTACAGCCTTTTCTCTGCGAGGATGCAGACAATCTTGACATGGGAAGAGGCCACCAGACTCCTGCCTGGCAGCAGTGCCGCGAGGCCGAAGAGGGTCACATGTGCAAAGAAAACGAAAAGCTGAAATGTGTTGAAGAAGCTGACATTGCGCGAGGGCTTGGCATACGTCCGCATGCCCATGACAGGTGATCAAAGAGGGCATCTCGTCACTGGCCTTTCGAGACAGCCCGCACTTCGTCCTGGTCATCGAGGAGTTCTACTTCGATCGTCTAGAAACTCCCCTGCGGGAGTGGCTGTGCGAGTACTTCTTGGAGCATGTGGCCTTCCAACAAATGGGAGCTACCCGCGAGGAAAGGCATCAACTTCTGTTGGCTGCCCTTGGGCCCAGTGCACCGGCACCGGGATGCGATCGGCTGAGGCAACTGTTGGTCTTCGCTCGGGAGTGGCTGATTCACACTCTGCCCTTCATCTTAGCCAAAGTCAATCGTGTCCACTACGGCCTGCTTCGACACAAGGTCCCTGAGACGTGGGTCTTTGATTTTTGGGCTTGAAGCTAGGTGATCCCTTGGTTCCTGATCCTGTAGCTGTAGACATCCAGAAGTACAGGAAGTACAGGCCATGCAGTGTATGTCCTTGCAAGGACACGGCAGACCTCGCAGGCAGAGGCTATCCAGCTCGAGGCACACGATTGCAGATGGCAGTGCCCTTCACGGGTCTGGAGACGCCCTCCATCGCTTCTGAGTTTGCGAACCCAGATGTTGCTATTGGGCACCTTGGGAGAATTGAGAGCAAGGGGCTAAGTTCATAGCTTATTGTGCGCGGCACGAAAAGGATAATATCTACACTCTACATTGCTAGAAATCATGGTGAGGCTTACGATCCTGGCGTTTGGGCATGAGGGCATGCGCACCAGCGACGTGAAGACCATGCTTTTGCTGTCATGGCCCAAGTGTCGACAAAGGTGCCATGAGTTTTGCAGTCATCTCGCCATTTTGCTTGGGTTGTGACCTCAGGTTGAAGTCTGATCTGCTTCGCGATGTGGGAACGCCGACAGTGCAACGTGAAGCTTTCCGAAGCTTCCAAGCCTGGACCAGGATGGATCCATCAGCTCACGAGGGCTCTGAGGGCTCAGACTTTGCAAGCGGGGTTCTTCCGCTGGATTTGATCCAGCCGGATGCGGCATCCATTTTGTGCCTCAAAAAGCTTTGGCAGCGAAAGGCACCCGTGTACTTGTACTACCTGCGCAGAGAGATATTTCCCAAGGCCACGCCTTCACAGACCAGGAAACTGTCAGCATGTGCGCAAGAGCTTTCATCCCCGACCCTATTCAAGGTGCGGTTGGGATTCTCTGGAACACCTACAAACATTCTTCCATCCAGCTTGCCACCAGTCGAGTTTGACGGTGCCACAGACGGGAAGACGCTGGCCATCCTGTCATCCCCTCACCTCGTGAGCCTTCATCACATGATGTCTGGTTGGACGCCGGAGTCCTTGCTGGCCTACATAGCTGGCCGACGTCCGCACTTCTCGGCGCTGATAGACACGGCTGCTTTACTGTGTGGTTTGGAGAATGAGGAAGTAGCTGCACGGCTCATGAACAGTCCCTTGACGCAGCCAGACGGCAAGGGCGGCAAGGGCGGCAAGGAGGCCTGCGTCTTCCTGGCCCGCGGCACCGACTTGCCTATGATTCTTCTGAAGGGGGCTGCGTCAGCAGTGCCGCTTGAAGATGCCAACATCCTTCCGGAGAAGCGTTTCTGCTACTTTGACCAGCCACACACAACGGGCATTGACATCAACCAGCCAGCGCTTGGAGCCTGAGCCTCAGAGAAAACTTCAGAGCTTCAGTTTCCTACGCCAAGCTTTCGCAAGCTGGGCAGGTTGCTGCCATCACCATCGGGAAAGATATGAGCATCCGGGAGCTGCAGCAAGGCGCCTGGAGGATGCGTGGACTCGCACGCGGACAGACCCTTGAGATGCCGCTGGGCCTTTGTACAGCAAGGCATCAGTTTGTTGCGGTCATAGGCCCTAGCTTTCCACATCATCATATGACGTTTTATTTGCTGACTGAGCCTTCGGCTGTGGCCGACTGGGTTCACTACACCAAACAGTTGGGAGAATGTGTGCCCCATTGAATTGATTAGAAAGGCTTAGCAAATCAGTGAAGCCCAAACCCAGGATTTTGCCTGAAGATGTCGCTGTCTACATGCGAAGCACTTTGCAAGATGACTCTGCCGTGCCTACGTCGAACAGCTGCCAAGCATTGCAAGATATCCAAGCCTGCCTCTTGATGCGCCACCTGGCCTTTTCAGTGTGTTTTAGATGATGGTTTGGGGGCTGAAGCAGGGCCTTTGAGTGTCACATGATGGTTTCTGAGGTTCCTTGGAGCAGGAACAGCTCCAAGCCAGGCAGCTTGTGCGTCAGGATTTGAGCCATGCCTGGAAGTCAGAGGCTCTGAATGCGCTCATGAGTCGCGGCTCACAAAGAGAGCAACACGTGGAAGTGCTGCTGGAGACTGTGAGCTCCAGCGTGGTCCAGAAGACTCCACAGCGTCTCCAGGCGGCCCTTCGTGATCTTGCAGCCCCATTCATGAAGGCTGCATCAGTGGCTGCGGCGGTGGAGACGGCTGTGGAGCGAGCAGTCCGGCTCTTGGGTGATGTCACGGATGAGCTCTCTGGTGGAGGCGGAGAAATCGTGCGGGAGCAGGAGCAACAGCAGCAGCTGGAGCACCAGATTGAGTCTGAAAAGGACGCATCAATTAGCCGGCCCCGCGTTGGCGAGAGCCGCGTGTGGGAGTTGGAGCAAAAGATGCTACAGATTGCGGATGCCGTCACAGGAGGGGACAAGCTCCAGGACATACATCTTTTCTCCTTCCCATCTGCAGCTAGTGTGGCAGAGACACTGCGAGCAACTTCGGCTGGCTCCGCAAAACAAGCAGTCAAAAATTTAGAGGCACGAACTCGGCTGGAAGAGCTCCGGCTGAGGTTTTCCCCGAACTGCAGAGTCACGGAGGAGATTGCCATTGTGCGACCTGTCCTTGTGGCCCTCCGCCTCGGTGATAAAACTCCTTCAACCTTGGCCTTGTCTCTCTGCGAAGCTGAAAGCATCCGCTGGATCTTGGAGACGAGCACATCGGGCCAATCTTTTCTGCTCCATACCATTTCAGAGACTCCCATGTTTGAGGCAGAGCAGGCAACTATTGAAGAGCATCATGCCCCTCGCAGGATGTAACATGAAATGCTGCTGTTTTGTGTGTGGAATTCCGTCATGTGCAGCAGTTCCTAACTCCTAACTTCTTACGCCCCTCAGGTGCTCTGCCGAAGTCAGAAGGGGCTTGATATTTCTCAAGCTGCCATTACCTTTCTGCGCTTCTACTTGGGTGAGTCCTGGTTCTCTTCACATGAGGCTTGGATGCAAGATTTTTGCAGGTCTTTCACAAACAAACACGGCGACTTGGCCGTTTCAGCTCCCCAAGTACCAAACAAAGTGTTTATTCACACAATGCCGTGCCGCGTGGTCCACCTAGTCTTCGAACTCACAAAACTCTATTTATTATTGTTACTAGTATTATTGTTGTTATTATTATTGTTATTATTATTTGCATTATTATTAGTATGAATTATGTCTGCCAGATCCCTACCTTGGCCATTCTTTGCCTTACCGCAGTATTTTTTAGTATTCCCGCCAAAGAGAATTGTTGAGCATTCATGACCACAAGACCCTAAACCACATCTCCCAAAGAATCTCAGGAAGTGCGCTGCCTACAGGCCATTGTTGGCAGCTCAAAGCAGGATACTTGCACTTGGATGTAGTCTCTCCCAGTAACATGTGGTAGATTTTGACATCCTCGTGAGATCATCGCTGCCAGCTTTTCGATGTGTCATCTTTCGGCCTCTTTTCTCAGGATTTCCAGCGGCTGCGATCGGCTGCCTTCAGCGCACGCCGTCCAGGTGGCTCCGCTGACTGGTCTTCCACGCCACTGCGGGCTGTTCTTGGTGATGACCCTGCGGCGGCAGGACGGAGCACATGCGTAAGCGTACATGGGTTTGGGTATTTGAAGATGAATGGCCTGCTCAGTACTGCTGCCGCCAGATGCCGGCCCCACGTACCTGGAGCGCCCCTTGGCTGAAAGGAAGCATTGTGGACTCCCCGACCTTAGTACTTCTGCAATCCGAGGCTACAGCACTGAAGCCCTGGCAGGCAGGGAGAAGCAGGGTGTTCCTGGAGTTTCACAAGACCTTTCAATTGAGTTCTGTGAGTTCAGGTGGCCGAGATTTCGTGGAGACCTACGCTCGGCAACGTCCCACAGAGCACGCGGACCCAGAGGCGGCTGAGCTTGGCTGAGGCCGCGCCGACTCAAGGCGGACCCGGTGGCCCGATAAAGAGTGCCAGAGCAGAAGTTGCCGGTCCCTGAGCCTGAGCATGCGCAGATTTGGCCAACAAGTGCTACGTGGACGGTTTGGACCCTGCCAGCCCTGCGGGACCCAAGAGCTTTCCGGACTCTAACGAACCGCCCGAGCACCCTGCCCAAGCGCGTCTTTGCTTGGGTGTGTCGCTGCGGGGTCTCCATGACCAAGCAGCAAGGAGGTCTGGATGATTCGCTCCATTGTCGTCATCATGATCGCCTCTCCAAAGTTGTTGGGCGAAGTTCGGTTTCGACCGTGCAGTGCAGTCTCAATGACTGAAGAACCGCGTTTGGCCGTTGGATTTGAAGGCGAAGCCCGAAGCTCCCATGCCCCATGCTGAATGCCTAAGGCACGCGGCTAGCGGGGAGCAGGGCAGTGGTATCACCATGTATCACCCTGACCATAGTCTTGTTGCTGCTCGTCCTCCAAGCTCCAAAACTAGCAGAGCTCATCTGCAGGGCATAAGACCATACGACTTGACTTTGCGCTAGCCATCTTGTGACACCTATGTCCTGTGAAAGAGTCCGTGAGAGTAGTTGGCCCAAGCATGCCTCATGACTCTCTATACTCTTGATCGCTGAAGGCGTCCTGAGATGTCCTGAGGAATGGATACGGCCCTGGCCAGGTATGCAGCCAGCCTACGGGCAAGTCCGGAGGCAGAAGCGATTTGCAGAAGATCTGGTTTAGAGCTTGATCCAGAGAAAGCATTTCCCATGTACACTTTGACAGTGGACAGACTGCTAGCGATGGATGAGATGAAGTCTCACGAGGAAATGATTGAGGCGGAAGGCCTTACTATTTTTGACGAGTCTTTGGGGCGTGCTATTTTTGTGTCGCACCAGTGGCTGGGGAGCACACATCCAGACCCTGTGCACCAGCAACTGAGGGTGCTGCAAGAGGCTTTGAGGAACATACTCTCAGGTGCCGCGCAGGTGGCTCTGCCAATCGCAGAGGAAATCTTTTTTGGGCGAAGGCCTTGCCCAGCTGTGACCGATTTTGAGTCGCAAGCGCTGTACGTTTGGTACGACTTCCTTTGCTGCCCACAGGCTGCCTCTGCTCATGCGGAGCGACAGCTTGCTGTACAGGGAATCCCCTCCTATGTGGCCAAGTGTGAGTTTTTTGTGATCCTCTGCCCTGCTTTGGAGCATTTGGACGAGAAGAAGATGCTCTCGCTGGAGACGTGGAGCGAGCGAGGCTGGAGATCAGCACTAATTACCGTTTGATTTCATCGCTTCCGCGAGACCGCCTCGGTCAGTGTGGTCGAGGCCACCGGCGCGAGGGCGCCAACTTTTAAATCCCCAACGCCCCACATACACCACCCCAGCTTGGTGAGGGGCATTTCAGACCCACGTCAGCCTTTGCGGAACCCAGCAGACCAGCCGGACCCCCCCGGCGCCGCCTAGAAACCGAAAAAAACAAAGCCGTTCGGATTCCGTGTCCAGCGGGAGGGTTAACTTACTTTCCTAAGTCGCCGGCCTCGGCGGATTACCCGGATTTGCAGAGGGAACACCGACCTTGCATGGGCTGTTTAGCTGTCTGCCTGATGACTGAAGACCATGAAAGGGTTGGGAAGCGAGTTTAGTCAAAGGAGATTCGTGAAATAAGAATGACGCAACCACATTGACCATGAGTGCAGTTGTAGGGCACAAAAAGCCGTCATTAGATATAGAATGCTATCTTCCGCGCTGCTAGGTTGGTGCCGGGCTGAGAAGGTGGCACGAGAGCTCGCAGCGCGGAGCGATGGATACACCATTGTCATTGAGAGCGCAAGGCATGCGAAGATGATCTTCGATTGTCAGAATGCTCAAGGTGCTCCTGGACACGGGAAGTTTACCTGCGAGTCTGACCGCAGCAAGATCGGACGCATGATGGTGCAGATGGTTTGGAACAAGCTCATGTATTTCCTGGAGAAGGAAGATCTGCACGGCTACAGGCTCCTGCTGAATGAGCAGATGCCTTTCTTTTTGCAAGGTCTTGATGTCCATCCGGTGGATGGGCTGGTTCCTGGTTTCGCTACTGACATTGATCCTTTCGAAGATCCGAAAGGCTTTGTCGTGGCAAGGTTCCTTTCGTTTGGGAACAACTATTGACTCTTCTGAGCCAAGCCTGGCTCGTTCTATTCCAGTCATTTCCAGTTTCCTAATTCCTGCAACAGCTGTACACTCCTAGATGCATCCCTGCCAGGTTCCTGCATCAGAATGGCTTCCGTAACGTTTTGGAGCGCGATTCATCTGGGTGGTCACCACTCTGCTTTGCAGTTATTGGTGGTGATTCGGAGTTGGTGCAGTCTTTGCTTGATTGGCGGGCCGACCCCAATGATGCAATCACACAGGAGAAGAAAGAGCGGAGTTTGCCCAGACGTTTTTCGGTACTGTCACTTGCCGCCCTTTACCACAGCAATGATGCCCTGAAGGTGCTTCTGTCTGCCAAGGCCAATGTGCATGCCTGTGACACCACTCTTTCCACTGCGCTACACGGGGCAGGTGCCTCCAACAACGCGGGTGGAGTGCGGGCTTTGTGCAATGCCAGTGCTGATCCTTCCAAGCGCTGCTTTCCTGGGCTGACTCCTCTTCAAGTGGCTTGCGCGTGTGCATCCATTGACGCAATTCAAGAACTGATGGCTACGACTCCATCCGTGAACCTACGATTTTGTTTGCACTTCGCTTTAATGTTCCAAGGTGGCTATGCTAAGACAATCACCCACTTGCTTCAAGCAAGGGCAGATGTGGATGAACAATTCCAACTGAGCATCCTGCAGGACACTGCGTGGTGGCTGGTGCTGAAGCTGGCGGGGTTGCGACACAGGATAAGCCCGTCCAGGTTGACATTGCTGGCATATCATCATTCAGGGGCAACTCCGCTAATGTTCAGCATCATCAGCGGATATTTCGAGGCAACCACCGTCTTGCTTGCAGCAGGCGCTCGACTGGATTTGTGCAATTCTCGTCAGCAGAAGGCTGTGGACCTTGCGGAGAGCATTCAGGCACCAACTCCTTTGATTCAGGCGTTGCAAATTGCCGAAGCTCAAGATGGACTTTCCGAAGGCAAGTCTGACTCTGAGGACATTGGCTTTACTTTTACTTTTTAACTCTTCGAGCGCTGCATTTGTCAGACGCGCTGCGGTGCCTTGGTTGTACAGATCAGGCAGCCATGTAACATGTTTGAAAAGCGGCCCGGCGCATATCTTGTTGCCTGACATGTATTTCCTGGTAAACTCTGTGAGCCCACTTGACTGGTTCTTGCCATTGAATGTCCGTCACAATTTGCGAATTCGTGCAGAAGTGATGTTGCAGGACAGGCAGGACAGGCAGAGGATGTGGGGAGGCAGGCAGGGCTGGCTTGGAACCCCGTAAATCCATTCCAGCTCGATGATGTATTGGACGGGGCAGAACAACGTACAGAACCTCCAGATTAGCTTTCCGTGCGACATCAGGCTCGAGAGATATTTAGTAGTATGTCCCAGATGGCACAGAAGCATTGTAGCCTGTCCGAGGCTGTGACATGCGCATCTAAAAGTTTTGGGGAGCTTCGTGAGGTTTACACCTGGTTTTGCTCAGCTTTCCTGGACGGGAAGCTCTCGCAGGAAAGTTGCACGAGGGATGCCTGGGAGAAGTCTCGACGCTGCGTTCTGTCAGAACTCCGAAGGAAAGGCCACGAGAGGATTGCAGACCTTGAGTGTTCGGAGTCCTCCTGTACAGGCGCTTAATGGAGGTGGGCCCTGCTTGGGTCATGTGCCTGTTTGTAGTTGCCAGCTCTGCCAGCTTCAGAGGGGACATCCTGGAGCAATGGATTCATCCTCTGACCCGCGACGCTTTCTTCAAGGAATTCTTTGAGAAGACCTGGGCCCATTTCCCTCATCCGGAGTCAATGATCCAGATCTCGCTTGAAGGCCTTCTTGCAAGGCTTCTCCATGGTGCTTGGGTTCGGACAGCCGCTTGTGTGAGATTTTCCTGTTTCTGTGTTGAGATCAGCTCCTGGGTTGGCTTGTGATGGGATGCAAGGTGATCAGCTCTCTGCACAAGTGGTCATAGCCTGGTGCCCGACTCGCCAAGCAGCTCTATGCTGCGGCAGACTTTCCGGTGGATGTTTACATGTACCTGACGCTGCCTCACTCCTACAGGTATGGCGTCCGCTCTGATGCTCCTTGGATTTTGTATCCATGCGGCCAAAAAACCGTGGTTGTAGAAATTCCCCCTTCAAGGGAGTTGCAGACGGTTGAGGTGATGGACGCTTTGACTGTGCAGCTTTCACTCCACTGGAACTGTGATTGTTACGATGCTGGGCGCAACATGTCAGAGCAAGTAGGCAAATCTACTTCCAGAATCAGAATGGTTACTGCCAACAGCCTTGTGCCTGAGAAAACTCTGGGAGGAAAGGAATAAGAATCCATCAAAGCGGGCTGTGGCTGATTTCGGGCTTTGCGTATCTGCGTCCCCTGAACCGGCGCCAGAGGCGCCGAGCAGCAGTGTTTCTCACGCGCCCATGGCCCATGGCTGATGTTGCTGGCTGGCAGCTTGCGTTTGATGGATCCTGGGGCTTGCCGTTGCCGGGCCGTGGGAGGGTTGAAAGCACGGGTTCGGCATTGGGTGGTCGTGTCCCCGCTGTCCGGCTTGGTAGCAAAGCGATTGGGCGGGAGCTGGCAACACCTCGACGGGCTTTGGAGTCAGCCCACTGCGAGCCATGCCTGCCAATCATTGCCTCCTTGAGGGTAGCTGCGCGGTCGCGCTCAAGTTTGCTCGACGTTGGAGAAAGTGCCTCAGCTGCTGCACGATGACAAAGGGAAAGAGCAGAGAATTCCACAACGCAACTTTTCCAGCTTCCTCAGCACATCGGACCTGGCCGGCTGATGGCTCCTGATGTTGCTCAACACATTGCGGGAGGTGCAATAGTACAGCTCGGCAGGTGCTTTGCTCACCGAATGGCAGGCTTCCCGTGGCGTGTGTGCGTGACTGTCCTTGCGCTTGTCTGTCTTGTGCTTGCTCTGCGCCTGCCTATGTCTGCGATTCCCCCCTTTCCAAGAGCACAATGCGCGCAGCTGGTTCAGTGATGTGGCGGAGGACAGCACCCCATCGCTGGGTCTTCACATCTTGTACACTTGCAGGCAACATCTTTTTTGAAGGCACGGGCCCATGAAGGCCGGCGGAGGCCCCTGCATTCCTGCCGCATTTGACATCTTAGGGAATAGTGCCAAAATAGCCTTCAATTACCCCGATCTTACCTGGAAGTGCAGTAGCAATTTGGTCAAGCTGACGGGTCGGCAGCCTGAGGCACTGTGAGCCTTCATGCATCTGATAGAGCATGTGCTGTGCCAGGGCGCGGATAGGCCACGGCGCTCGAATCAAATTCAGGCGTTGCAGATCTCTTTCAATGCCTCCTATGTTTGGCTTCTTAGCTGGATATGTTGCAAACTGCATAGTCACTAAGCGGGCGCCTGCATCTTAAGATCCCGTTTGCAAAGACAAGCTTATATTTCGGCTTGCATGTAGGTGTGCACGGTCTGGCAGGCACCATGAGCAACAACATGCGGCGAAGATAAGAATAACAGATATACCTGTATGCCTGCGCACGAGATTTTGCCATTTCTCATGGTTGCTACTCTCTTGAACGGAATTGGGGTACTTTACTGCAAGATGCAGTACCACTTGCAAGAATCATCGTGCTTATTACTCTTGTCGTTCTTACACACCCCCCGAAGGCAGGGAGCAGGGCCCACTGTCTACAGGATAAAATGCTTCCTATCTACTTGCCAAAATGTCCAAGAGACAAGTTTGAAGGGGTGGTATCTGTCAAGTGGCGATCCAGTGTTATCGGTCCCTCAGCCTTAACAGGGAAGGTCAGACAGCAACCATTGGTAGAATGGTAGAAGAACGTAGTTGGCGGCACTTGGCGAAGTCATGACTGTGACAATGCCGAGCTTCAACATCTGCAACTCTTTGCTCGCATGGAAATCAAAATCAGGCTACCCCTCGAAGACCACTCCCACCCACATCATGCTGAGCCTGCCTGAAGACACCAACTCAACTTAGTGTCTGGGCAGACACTAACAGTTCGAGGTAGGAAAAACACGCAACTTACCACCAGGTTGAAACTTACATCCCCTTATAAGTATTAATTATTAGTTTTATTTATGTACCTAGCACCAATTGGCATCTAGAAGATTGCCACCTGTCGCAATGCTCACTGCTCTTGTCATGATCATCGTGTACTCTAAACCCTGGCCATAGACCCTAAACCATGAACCCTGAACCCTCAGCCCTAAACCTAAACCCCGAAAGGTTAATGTGGGATTCAAGGGAGAATTTGGATTCAGGCGATCTACGTAGGTATGGCTCATCTAGGTTATGTGGGCTGACGCACTTCTTTGACAGCGCTGGTACGAACTGGGTCCCAAACCAATGTTTTGCATGAGCTTGAGGGCTGCATTAGTAACCCCAAACCTTAACCGACACCCTTGGTGGGCTGATATGCTCGTCCTGGCCTTGGTGTGTGCAAAATACGTAGGATGCAGATCCATATGCTTGCTATAGGGTTCAAGGTTAGTGTCTTTGTTGAAGGTTTACGGTTTACGGTTTAGGGAGCTAAGATGTCACAAAACGGTCTTGGCGGACGATCTTTGAGGCACTTCACAACATTGCTCTTGCACTGAATTTTGCAGGTCGTAAGAAGTAAACGGTACAGGAATATCGTCAAACATATTTGGTGTCATCTGCGCTGCCCCTCAGACTCATCCTTCATTTTATGCTGAGCTTGCCTTAAGATTCCCAAATGCACGCCATGAGTGCGACCGCCTTAGCGCTTCAGGGAGAACGGGCAGTCCTCACATAACCGCTTAAGAGTCTCCCCGAACAAGGTACCCCTAGTTTTTGGGAAAACCCGAAGCCCTAAACCCTATATATCCTTATATACCGGTGTATAAACCCCTAGAACCTCCCAATAAGGTAGCCCTGATTTTGGAAAGCCTCGTTAACTCAGACCCGAAACCCTGAAACCCAAACCCTACACCCTAACCCTGAACCCTAAACCCTCAACCCTCAACCCAAAACCCTGAACCCTAAACCAGCTCAGTGTCGGGTTAATCTAGAAGCCATGGCATGCCTGGCCATGGCACCCTGCCCCGATGGCCCATGAAAGCCGCTAGACTGCGCGTGATTGCCGCAACGGTCTGGCAGAGGCTGGGGGGGTCCAAAAGTCCAAGCCTCTAAAAACATTGGGTAGTTCCCAAAATGAAGGATATATATATATATACATGTGTATGTAGGGTTCATTTAGGGATAACGGAAAAGAAGCTGCAAGCACCTAGTTAGGGTTTAGGGTCAAGGGGCAGTTCCCAAAATTAGAGCTGAATTTTGGTAGCAGTAAAGTTTAGGTGCCAGAATATAATCTATAACCAAAAGGTGCTCATAAATTTTGACACAACCCACTACTAAACCTACTATTCTTATCGGTACTATGGTTTCCATTCTTAGTACTTCTTTTTTTGCAATTAGTATTCCCATTTCACCAGCACACCCCTCTTTTGAGAAATCCCTAAACCTTAAAACCCTAAGACCCAAAATATAAACCCTAAAACAATATAATCCTAAAGCCCTAAAACCCTAAAACCCAGAACCCTAAAACCCTAAAACCCTAAACCCACCAGTCCAACAACTCAGGTTGAGAAATCTGCGCTTAACTCCGCTTGTGCCGTCAGCGTCAGCGCACGTAGCTTGGAGGAATTTGGTAGGTTCCCTAAATTGCGGGACACCAATAGAACCCCGTGCGGTTTAGGGTTCAGAGTTTAGGGTTTAGGGCTATCATCCTTATCATGGCGACCTCCAATAAAGTACCCAGAATTTTGTGACACCCCCATTTGATCATGATGAGGCTTGTTCGTGGATGTTTGAGCCCAACATTATCTTTGGAATCTGGACTTTCTACTGCCCCCAACACAAAGCCCGAAGCCCCCTGCCATGCATGTGCCGATGGAAGGGCAGCAAGATAGATTCCCGGCTTATCCAGGACCCGAAGCTATAGTGAAATCATTTATTTCTAGACTGTAGCATGGGGGCTTTCCCGATACTGGAGGTCCGTTTTTGGGCGTGCCCGCAATGAGGATTTTCGTATTTTGGGGTCTCTATTGGAATCCCCTCATTTACAGAAACTAAAGCATGCACTCTTAGTGCAACTGGACCTTTCCCATGATCGCTGGATGTCAGGGTAGACATTCTTGAGTTCTTTCATGTCACAGGAATTAGCGCCGATCCCATGGATCCTGTAAGGGCAATTGCAAACGATGTTTGACTACTATTATGAATCTTGAATATTGTTACCAGCACTATCGCTACAGAGAACCAATAAAGATATTTTTATGACACTTATTCTTGCCGTTATTATCACCGATATTACTATAAGATGTTCTAGACGAGAGGCTTTGTGGAAACGAATAACAGGTAGTAAGCCCTCAGGCTGCAAATATGCTTGCTGATATCTTACACCGCACATAGCAGCATCTTACTGCATCTTCCTAGGAACAGCTGGCCTTGCTGCGATGCCGCGGCCTGCAAATGTGGACATCCAGGATGGGGGGGTGCATGCTTATTCCCATTGAATTTCAGGAGCTTGTGGCGTGATCGTTTTTACCCTTCTCGCTTGCAAACAGGTCTTGTCCAGTGTGCTTTGCCGCCACGGCAGATCTCCCTCGAATGCAAGAGGTTCAAATTTCTGAGCTCTTTTCCCTGAAGGTTGCTGCAAAGAAGTTGGCTGACGAGGCGCGCTGGTCTTGCATGCAGGGAACATTTCCCCAATTCTCTGGTTAGGTCACATTTCCCCTCGTCATGGATGGCAGCCCCATGTATGACGGGCCACTGTGACGGGGTTTCTGATATCTGGTGTTTGTAGGATGCTGGAATTATTAATCTTCAATGCTGCGGCCTTTGAATTTTTATCCCGGACAAAGCAAGCAGGGTTCACGTAGCAAAGCCTGTCCTCATCCTTCCTGCAGTTGCGGGCCCAAGGTCAGCGCGCGACTGGATGAAGGTGCCTCTGTCGTCCCACTTCGCTGCTGGGCCAGGAATAGTTGTCAGTGTCAGTCACAGCACGACTTGAAAGAGATGTACACAGCTGGCAAACGTCTGCCTTGCAAGAGGGTGAGTGTGAAGGATCCGCACACATGTGTGACTGGCATCGCTGCACATACTCTGAGATTACGTGACGATTCAAGCTTCATAGTTGCTCACACGAGGGCCTTCCAGAACCCTCGACGCCCAACTCTCAACCACAAGCCTGCTTAGGAAGCTGTTATTTCAAGGCTTTTTGCAACATAATTCTCCAACGTGGCGTTTCATGACATGCTGACGCTAAGGTAACATCCTTGGAGAGGGGTCTGTGAAAAAGTTCTTCTCTGTCGGCAGCGACACTGCCAAGCGGATCCATCAGGCAGCCATTCTGCTGCTCAAGGCGGCTTCGCTTGCTGTAGGAAGGATTTTCATCTCTAGTGATCCATGCATCCATGCTTGTAGCAGTGCGTAGGTAACATTTGACTCAGAGGATGCTGTGACTGATTCTCCAGTTGTGTTGCCTTGAACTTCAGCACTTGCGCGCCCACGCAAACCTCAGGATGCCAGAGTACGTTCACAAGGTTTTGTGTAGCGCAGTGCCCATTGAGGAGAGTGGCTACGTTCCGTGCGACGACGTCACTGCAAGCAAGCAAGTGGTGTTCCGCAGGGCAGGATGCGTGCCTCGGCATTCTCAACAGTGCTGCTGCTGCGCCTCTCTGCTTAGAAGAAATCTTGCACCACGTCAGGAATTTGAGGGCAACATATATGTCAATGTATGTGTTGTGGCATTACTGAAGGCAATGCCCTCCAAAGCTGCAAGATTGTCTGCAGCAGTAGACTGCCCTCGTCCACACTTTTGTGGTTGGTCGCACTTTGCTGAGGAATCTTCATCCTGAGAGATTTTTTGGCAAGCGATCTGAAATGACTAGGCGACTAGGCAACAGCTTTTCCTTTCGGGCAGCTTTCCCAAGAATACAACCCGTAGCCAGAGCCCGAAGATATCCATTGCACAGGCCTTGGGTCGATGGCTTCTGCGGGACAAAGCTCGTCGGCGTTGTCCCAAGGTTCTTGGAGGGTGTGAGGACAGGGCGAGTTCAAATGTACGGTCGAACATGATGTTTTGGGTTCGCACGGAATGTGGTAAGTTAGCAAGTGAAAGGTTGATCGGCGAAGTTGCTACGTGTATTCTAGCGGTTGTGCTATGCGTAGTAAGTGCCTTTCAGTGCCACAAGTGGCCATAGTCATGTCTGAGGATGTCAGTTCAGCTGTGCTTGAGGACAATAGTTCTGCAAGGCGGCGACGAAAGGACAGACCTCAGAAGCTTGTGGAGCCTGATTTCCTGGCTTGCACACTGCACTTTCGTTGGAACTGCGCGTGCGCTGCAGCCGCAAGGTATCTAATCATGCAAGATTGGAGGATTGGATGTGCGTTGGGGTACGCTTGGGCTCTTGTCGTTGGGCTGTGCAAACAGGGCTTGGTGACAGTTCCGGAAGGGGACAAGGCCTTCTAGATTCTGCGTGCCATCATAGCTGAACTCATTCCTGACTTTGTAGAGAGCTTCCAATTGGCTGTGCGTGATGTGAGGATGATGACGACAAGGGCTCCCGCAGACGCAAGGACCGGCCAAGCTCAGATACACGGTCGAGCATAATTTGTTGGCTTGGTACGGAATGGGGTAAATATGCGTCAAGTCATATCATGTTTGGTCGGCGAAGCTGCCATTGCAGCAGTCGTGCTCTGCATAATAGGTACTGGCCATGGTCATGTTTGAGGATGTCAGCTCAGCTGTGATTGAGGACGATGATTGTTCGAGGCGCCGACGAAAGGACAGACCTTAGAAGCCTATGGAACACGATGTCCTGATGTTCGACCAGGAAGCAGTGGTAATGTAACAAGTGTAGCAGGCGGTGTGTCTTATCAGTAACTGTGAATTTGTGATTCTTGCAGTTGCGTTCTGCATGCACCGCTTGCTTCTGAGAGCAACATGTAGCATTGGCATGTTTGCAAAGAGAGCTTTTTTGGTTGCGATGGAGGACGACGACACGTCGGGACGTCGACGCAAGGACAGGGCTCAAAAGCTTGTGGATCATGATGTCCTGGGCATGTCCGGTAACGACACTCGATGTTGGATGCTGAATGAAGCCCCCCTCTAACACGGGCAGGAAAGGTCGAGCAGCAGCACCAATAGCAGTAGCAGCAGCAGCAGCAGTTGCTCGGCTTTTCTGGAACACAAGTTTTCTGAGCGTGTTTTGACCCTCAGTACTGCAATTCAGATTTCTGTATGCCTCTTAGCCCCAGACTGCATAGTTCTAGCAATCATCACACCAAGGTACGAGCAGCAGCTGCAGCAGCAGCAGTGTCAGCATCCCCCACAGAGGCAGCTTGAACAGAGGCTGCAAGCGTCTTACTCGTACTGTTCTTGCTCTCATTTTTGTCATCTTCCTCACTTTTCAGCATGGACACTGTTGAGTGTTCATACGTTGAGAGGAAATCTGGTGTCACTTTACTGGAGGGTGGATGGGTGCCAACCTGACAAATTAAATGAATCGCTTTGCATCGCACCCAGGTCAGGCGCTTTCGGTATTGGCAAAGCAGAAGCAGGACGGGCTCAAATTAGCCTGAATAATGTTGAGGTGGGGGGGGTAAAATTAAAAAGCATAGGCAGAATTCGAGTTGCTTTCTGCAGAAGACTTTCTGAGCATCTGAGCAGCAACGTTTGGGCAAAAGAGCCTTGATGAATCCCGCAGACCTTGGGACCAAATCTGGAAGCTTGCAGCCCGAAGTCTCTCTCTTGCCGAATAAGCGTTCATGTGGAGTTGCAAAGTGGAGACAGGAAATGCCAGCAACGATCGTCCTCAGCCCTGCAATTCCAGACGAGGCGAGCTGTGATCTTTCATTGCAAACCTGAATCTTCAAGATCATAGACCCCCCAAAGCCTTGCAATTAGATCTTGCGGATAGCGCCTAGCTTTTCTCTTTGATTTTCGAACACGCCATTGCACGCTTGTTCGGATGTGGATGGTGATACGACAATTTCTGGCGCCAGGATGACCAAAGCCTTGCTGAAGTCTTCAAAGAGGCCTGAGCCTCTGTTTCCGATTGATGAGACCGTGTAGCCCTCCATTGATGCAGTGTTTGCTACACTTCGATAAAAACTCCACGGCCTTCATAGCCGGAAGAGATCTTTTCATTGCGTGTAGCAGGCGATACGGACTGCCCAACGTGCAAGACAAGAGAAGAAGGCCCTTCGCTGAAACACAGGCATGTACTTTCAGCGTGGAGAGATTAAGCTTTTTGAAATCGTAGCATTGTTACACAATCAGCACATTTTGAAAGAATATAAAAGAACGAGACAGCTTAAGCAAATGATTTCCAATCTGAATTTCAGCACTGAAGGCACACTTGGCATGGATCTGCATTCTCCCGCATACACTCTCTACAGGTATGTAGTTGTTCCTTGAGACGTTGGCTTCCTGACTATTACACATAAATTGCGCACTCCTGATGCTCACGCGCAATAGACGAGATATGAAAGGAAGATGTGAGAACTGGGGGGAGGCCTCGCGAATTCAGACGCCTTGAGTTCAGTGTTTCTGGAGGGAGGAGAGGAGACTCCCTACCGAAAATCCGAGACACAAGACCCCCAAGGCTTTGCAATCAGATCTTACGGATAGCGCCTAGCTTTTCTCTTCGATTTCCGAGCACGCCATTGCATGCTGAAGACAGTTCAGGCGTGCACCATGCGGAGCGGTGATTGCCCACAGCTCCCTTGTATTCCCTGTCCCGGTGTGGATCGGTGTGGATGGTGATGCTACACTAAGGATGACAAGAGCCCTGCTGAAGTCTTGAAAGAGGCCTCAGCCTCTGCTTTTGATTGAGAGTAAAACCGGGCAGAGCTGGAAGGTGATTGTTCTTTATGTGCTGATCAAAACGTTGAGAGCTGCTAGAATATGTTGCACAAACTTGAGTAACGGATGAATGTGGTCGATAGCAGAAGGCACCAGGCCGAAACAGGAATGCAAAGATCAAGGTGGTGGATGCCGTGTGTTCCGGGCTGAACTGAGCAGAGCACTGACTGGGGTGTTGGTTTCCGCTTCGGCCTCCTCAGAGTTTTGAGTTGGTTTCTTACTTACCAGCCCATGAGCCCTAATTAGATCTAATTAGTTGCAAACCGCAAACCCCATTCGCCCAGAGAATCCGTGCATGATTGAAGGTTCGCAGCCTACGAATCACGCAAAGCCTTGGTGCGTCCTCTAGGGCTGGTAGACCCAAACCTCCTTTTGAGCCATGTGCTGATGACAGTCTTGCAATGAACACGCTGATGATGGAAGTTGAGTGATGAGGATGTGCAAAGTCAGGTGTACATTCTCAGTAGAGAGCAAAGTAGAGATAGTCAAGCGCAGCCTGGGGAGTGTGTTGCACCGAAGGCGCCAGGTGATCCCGCAGCTGATCCCAGTGAGTCTCAAGGCACTCTGGGTTTCGGCCGGGCCATATTTGCTGAAGCTCTTGTTTGAGCCGCGTTGGGTATCCCTTTGTTGTAGCGTCGGGCGTGAGGCGAGGAATTGAAGCTGAGGATCAGATGTAAAGATTGTCAAAGCTCTGTCAGAGCAATATTAGTATTGTCGGTACTCAACTTACATGTTGCAAGAATCAGTTTCTGCAATTTAGAGCTTTAAGCTTGAGAGTTCTGACGCAAGTTCTGTGTGCCGTAGCAGGAGCTCAGCTAAACTTGGCTGCCCCCTGTGTGGTGAAGACGCCTCGTGTGGATCTCAGAAGCAGCTGTGCCAGAATTCAATAGATTTGCGCCTTATGCGCAGAGGACCAACCAGAGCAGCCACCCACGCCGCCCTGGTTGCGGCCGAAGCCTTCATAGCCCGACGTCGGCAGATGTTCAAAGGACGTTCGGGACAATTACATCTGAAATTCTGCTCTGCCTCCATGCTAGGTTCAGAAGTTAATTGTGCCAGGCTATGGACGGTCAGATAGCAGCCTGAGTTCTGCAACGATCACATTGCTAAGTCCCTTCAACAGAAAAACATACGAATGGCATGTTGGCAGTAATTTGAGTTTTCATGCTCATCTAGGCCGTAGCATGCTGGCTAAGTCGGCTAAGTGGGAGTGGAAACTCCATTGTTGATGACGGCGGGCCGGCATATGCAATGAATTTGTAGTTGGCAACTTGCATTATCTTCTACTATGACTACGGCAATTGCCGCAAACGGTTTTTCGAGCACACGCTGTGGTGTTTTTTGTCATTGAAAGCATTGATCGCCGCCGGCTCACACATGTTAGAGCCCCAAAGTTCCCACCTGTGATCCACGCGACTTGGAAGCGGAAGCGCCGCGTCAAATCTCAAATTGCAGACTGAAGACCTGGAACCGCGAACCTGCAAAAGATACCTTCGAAGCCAGAAACTCGAGGCAAAACAAATGGAATTCCAAGCCTTGTCACGAAAGCTCTTTGGAAGGAGCTTTGTTTAGTACCTCACAGAGTGAGACTGGGGATCCTGGTAGGGGGGATCTTGGGGGGTCTTGGGGATGATCTTGAGGGGATCTTGGGGGGGGATGTTGGGGGTCTTGGGTGGATTTCGGATTTTCTGATGGTTTTGGTAGCAGGGTCGGATTTTTTTCTAATGGGCGGTCAGGGCGGGGCTGCATGCTCTTCTGGTTGTATATGGTCTGTCTCTTCACATCCTGTCTCGCTATTCCTGAGCTTTCGTCCCAGCCTGTGGCTCTCAAGTAGGTAACATATTGGAAGTGACCCAGAACATGCCTGGAGCGTGACACAGGAGCCACGACTCCGGTGGCTGAGCAGAGTCTCGGCCGAGGCGCGAGTTTAGTCAAAGTTGAGCGCTTCAGAGGAGGGTTTCACCGTCAGGTGCTCCCAGATTGATCATGCCCTCCAAGTTCAATGATATTCGTGACGAATGTTAGTGTGAGTGTCGACAAGCTTTTTGTATGTGAAGGCGCAGCCCTTTTGAGCTCAAGCCTATGGCATGCAATAAGTGTCGCCAGGGCAATCGTAGCCCAGGCGACACGTGGTGCCTGGGTTGCCGAGCGCTCGAGGTAGCTCAGCTGGAGCTGGGGAGGCGTTGGCCTTGCCAACCTGCGCGGGACCTTGCGGAAGAGATCCTGCTGAGTGCAACCAGGCACGTAAAGAGGCTTGGTGAACTGGGGCCTGGGCTGCTGAGTGAGCCCGCGAGGTACACGTTACCTTTTGAATCGGGAGCGGCCAGGAGCCCCCCGGCTGTTGCTGCTCAGGTCCGTGCCAGCCCCGTTGGGCCGGCTGGATTGGAGGGGCAACGTGCCGAGGAGGGCAGGGTCCCACCTCCTGATTCGGCGGGGCCTGTGGCAGCCCCTGTGGTGGAGGCCGGAGCCCGTGGGAGCGAGGCGGCAGCTGGCCCTGACGAGGACGAGCAGCAAAGAGTTCAGCACCTCCTCCTGAGCCTGTCGTTCGGGCCCCAGATCTGGTCCTCAGGGAAGCTGGGCGAAAGCGCGAGCTGGAGGTGGAAACTGTGAGGGCCGGATCCAAGAAAAAGAAAAATAAAAAGAAAGCAAGCACCAGCAGGTGACTGGGAAGCCGGAAGGGGCTCTGAGTCACCGAACATTGGCCCACGAGGACCTGGAGTTCCCGCAAAGGTCTGGCGTGATGGCAGACGAAAGCGGCCCATACGGGGAGGAAGCCGCTGGCCCGGAAGAGAATGGAGGAGAAGCTGGAGCGCGTCCTGGCCTTCTCTCGACCTCCAGGATGGTGTATCGAGGCCCTTTTGGAGCCCTTGCCAGGTGTGGACCCTCGGCCAGTGGCGGCCCTGCTGCACCTCACTGCGCCTGACAGAAACCCTTGCGCATGCACTTGTGTACGGACGATACGAGCACGCCTCCAGGCCCATGACCGGCGACCAGGCAGATGGCCCGCCCAGGAACACCCCGACAAGCCCGCAAACCCAGACAGCTTTGCGCGCAAAGCAGCGCCCGCGTGAGGAGTCGCGACGCTTCCTTTAGAACACGCGTTGCGGATCGCCTGATCGGCCTCACTGTCTGCGTAAAATCGGCCATCGATCACTCGTCCGCTACGGACGGTGAGATCGTCAACGTAGGCGATCCACTCTTTAGTGAACGACGAAGTTGAAATCGTCGGGGCCGTTCACAGGGCCAAAAGTCAACCCGACCGGGAGGTACCGGAACGGGCGACAATGGCTAGGACGAGGTCCACTCCGCGCACGAGGGGGAAGAGTTCAATGCGGCCTTCAAGGACAGAGCCGGAGCGCCGGAGGAGAGCGAGGCCGCGGGACAGAAGGAGAAGCGTTCTGGTCACCAGCAGTAGTGGAAGAGCCGGTGATGGCAGCTCCCGTCCCCGAATCGGGCTTGAGGGCGCGGAACCTGGACTTTTTTGGGGGGGCTGGAGGAGCTGAAGAACCGGGCTGGCCTGGGGAACCAAGAGGCCCGGCCAGGGTCGATACTCCGAGCAGGGCGCTTTGGACAGGGAAGGAAGCGCGCCGAGCTGGAGAGGGAACCTCCTGCCCTGACGGACGGCATGGCCCGCGCTCCGGCTCCTGTGAAGCAAGAGGTGGTGGAGGTGGAAAGCCACTCCAAGTCCGGGAGGAGTCGGACGTGACGCGGCTCCCGCAAAGGATTCTTTGGAGGATCGAATTGTGGCCCGGAGCCTGAAGCTGAGGCGATCTGGGTCCAAGGAGATGGGTCGGAAGAAGAAGAAGAAAGGAAAGAAGAAAGGAAAGAAAAAGAAAAAGAAAAGAAGCAGAGGAGAAGAGTCAAGCGGCTCAAGCCGGTCGACGAGGTCAAGCAGCTCAACGTCGGAGGAGAAGGAGCTTGTGCCCCCAATCCGCCGCAAAGCGGAGAAGAAGCCGGGGGCAGTGATGGAAGAGTTGCTGGCCCATGCCAGGTCGGTGCTGTCCGAAAGGGAGGCTGGAGAGAGTTGGGGAAGCTCCAGCTCCCGGCTGGAGGGCGAGGTCAAGTTGACCTTGTTCTTCCAGCTGTTCGGGAAGGACAGGTTTGCCAATCGGCCCAGGGACCTTCGCGAGATGTACCTCCTGGTCCGATGCTCCGATCTCCTGCAGCAAGGATCAGCGAAGTGGCCGATGCCCTCGCCGGGCGCATAATGGCGCTCGAGGTGGAAACGATGGACTCCGGCAACCTGGCTCGACCGGAAACGCTTCTTGCAGCACAAAAACATGCTCGCCTCGTGGCAAAATCCGAACAGGGTTGGACACCCTGGGCCGGAAAAGGCAAAGGATTCGAAGACCCCGAAAGCTGGGCCACCCTTGGAAGGGGAAAGGAAAAGGAAAAGGCAAGAAGGGAAAGAGCTGGTGGAAGACTTCGGACAAGGAGAAGGAGACGGAGAAAGAGAAGGAGAAGCCGGACTCCAAACGCAAGAAGTGAGGGCTTCGCCTTGCCAGGCCGCTGCCGCGCCTCTTTCGGCTGGCTGTGTGTCCATGCCGGGGCCGCCTCCGGGTGGCTTGGGCGGGACCCACGTGCCGGCTGAGGAGGGAGCTGGCAGCTGGCCAGGGAGGGTTAGCTCCTTTGGGACTTTAGGGGTATGGCTTGCGTGGGGCTTTGTGAATGACGCCTTTTGCGTCCTTGGTGAGTTTTTGGAGCCGCTGTTGGGGAAAGGTCGCAGTCCTCAGGAGTGGTCGTCAAAGCACAGATCGCTTCTGCCCCTGCAAGTTGGCCCTTGCTGTAAAGTTTGGAGTCTTCGTGGCTCAACGTGAATTGACGTTTCTTTTGATGCTGAGCTTGTACAGGATGCTTGGTACTTTTGTGTAGTTTGCGCCGTAAACTGGCTTGGAGGATTTGGAGCTCCCCCAAAGTCACCGTGCCCTGAAAGAAAGGCTGGTGGCAACCGTGAAGTTGAAGAGCTCCTTAGGTATGAAGTTCGGTCGTTTCTTTGTAGGGATCCTGGCTCGTCAGTATAGGTTCTGCCTTCTGAACTGATACGTGAGGTTGATGCTGCTGTGCTTAGCTACTCAAGTGAAGAAGTTCTGCCAATGAGGCCGTTGACAGTGGATCAGACGGAACCAGCATTGCCTCCTGCTGGCGCAGGGACGCGTCTCAGCTGTTGATTTGGTTGATTCGGGGACTCGAATGTTCTTGTCTGACCCCTCCTTGTCCCTCTTGCCTAGTGAAGAAGTGGAGGACGGACCTTGCCAAGCTGCAGTGCATGTAGGGGCTGGTTCATCCGCTGCCGTTGCTAGGCTTCTGATTGATAGGGGGGTTTGTAAGCCTGTAAGGAGGAGTGAAGTCGGGCGCTTTCAGGGAAAGCCCGTGCTCAACGGGTTGTTTGGCGTGCCGAAACCCAAATACCTGAGTGATGGCAGGCCCATCCTCAGAACGATTATCAACTTGATTCCGAGCAATCGCATTCAAAAGGTCATTGGCGGGCATATCAACTGTCTGCCATCTATCACGAAATGGCAGTCTATCATCCTGGGAGATGGCGAGAATCTGCTGGCCTACCAGTGCGACATGGCTTGTGCCTTCTACTTGTTTGCTTTACCTGATGCGTGGCTCCCTTGGTTCTGTTTGAATTTTGACCTATCAGGACGCGACCTTGGACTCCCTACTGATGTCCGGTACACCATTGCGTGCTGTACTTTGCCCATGGGGTGGAAGTCTGCTGTGGGCATAATGCAGTGCCTGAGTAGGCGGGTGTTGTTGGAGTCCCGGCTTCCTGAGACGCATGAGGTTCGGAAAGATCGAGTAGTTCCTAACTGGCTGGCAGAGTGTTGTGTTGGCGTCGTGGTGGTGAGCATGGATGGTGGCAAGTCTACTTGGACAACTTCATCTCGTGTGAAGTAGTGGGCCCTGGAAAACCCGCTAAGGATGGGAAGCTGTTCTTTGATCAAGCACACACAGGTTGGGACAGCTTCGGGATTCTTTGCGCAGTGGACAAGGATGTTAAAGGGGCTGGTTTGGCCCATGAGCTGGGCGCTGAAATCAATGGGGAACTAGGCAAGGTTAGTGGCGGAACGGCCCGGCTCTGGAAGACGGCAGTGTGTTCGCTGGCAGTTGCTTTGTTGTCAAAGCGCCTTACCCCCAAAAGAGTGCAGGTTTTGGGGGGCCGTTGGGCATTCATCGCCCAATTCCGCAGGCCATTGTTCGCTGTCTTTTCTAATTTATGGCAAGCTGCCTTGCCGGGCTGCTCCCTGGCTGCCCGGCGGCGTGCTGGGTTGGAGCTGGTAATGGCAGTATTGCTGAGCCCGTTGGCGTCGTGTAACCTTCGACGGTCACTTCACTCTCAGGTCGTGGCTACTGACGCTTCAGAACGTGGAGGAGCGGTGTGTGTTTCTAAAGGGCTGAGTTGGTCTGGGAAATCGTACTGCTCCGTTCTCCGGCATTGTGAGGGGCCCTTGGAGTCGAACTTGTTGGTTGTTTCATTGTTTAATGGAATTGGCGGCGCGTTCCGGGCTTATGATTTGTTGGGGATTCATCCGCTGGGGCTTGTCGCAGTGGAATGCCACAAACCTGCCAATCGAGTTACGCTCCGGGCTTGGCCTCGTGCTATTGTGGTGGATGACGTCAATGACGTTGACGAGGCAATGGTGTTGAACTGGCTGATGCTTTTTCCCATGGTCACTGAAGTCCACGTGTGGGGAGGCTTTCCTTGTGTTCATCTCTCGTCGGCTCGGGCCGGTCGAAAGAACTTGGAAGGGCCGGGTTCCAACCTGTTCTGGAAGCTTGTGGACATTCTGCACATGGTCCGTCAAACGTTCTCTGCGGTTGCCTCTGTAAAATGGGTCGTGGAGAATGTAGCTTCCATGGATCCTGACGCCCGTGACCAAATCAGTTCCGTGCTGCAAGTCCTCCCCTTGCGGCTGGATCCAGCTGATGTGCTTCCTTATTCACGGCCTCGCTTAGCCTGGATTTCTGAAGAACCATTCGAGACCGATGGATCTCTCCTGTCTCGTCGTAAGGGGTTTGTGGAAGTAACCATGAAGGCTGCAGGGGTGACGGAGTCTCAATGGATTCAGCCCGGCTGGAAGAGGGTTGACCCCTCCTGTCCGTTGCCGACTTTTATGAAGTCCATAAAGAGAGACAAACCGCCTCCAGTGTAGGGCTTCTGCGTACCCCGCCGGATGCCCAAAACCGCTGGGCTGATGATGAATTTCGCTTTCCTCCGTACCAGTGCAAGGAGCAGTTTTTGGTCACCGATGACTCTCTCCTTCGTTATGTGAACTCAGGTGAACGCGAAATCCTCATGGGTTTTGGTCCTCAACACACACGTTTTTGCTACCCAGCATCCGAGATCAAAAAGAGCGCTTCACGCCATGAGGATGAAAGGCTTAGCCTGGTGGGGGACAGCTTCAGCATGCTGTCATTCGGTTGGGTCGCTGGCCAACTGTGCCGCGCGATCAGACCACCCATAACGGTGCAAGAGCTTGTTAACGTTTTGGGCCTGGCCCCAGGAGCTTGCGCGCGTGCGGGGGCTTCCGCACCCATGGGTCGATGGAAACAGTACGGTTTCCATAGCATTGAGGATTTAGAAGACAATTCGCAACTCCTGGTTAACAAACTTGCGCTGGGGGCTAACCACACAGGTTCTGATGTCCGCATCACTACTGGAGAGCTTATGACCCCTTCCAAGTCCGTTAGGCAGAGTGTTGAAGCTATTTGGTGGCAGTGGAAGCAGGTCTTCAGTAAAAGATGGGAATTCCCTCATCATATCAACGCTCTTGAGATGCGAGCCTTACTCCTGGGACTTCAATGGCGAGCACAAAGGCCGGGTCACCTGGAAAAAAGGGTTGTTCACCTCGTTGACAGTTTTGTCACTCTAGGAATTGTTTGCAAGGGGCGAACTAGTTCGCTGATGCTTCGATCCCTTTCTCGGCAAATCGCCGCGCATGTTCTGGCCATGGGTGTTACAGTCATCCTGGCCCATGTTGACAGCTCCGAAAACCCAGCTGATGATGGTAGCCGCAAGTGAGTGACTCGCTTCACAATTTGATCACAGAGGTGTGGTCGCTAAGCTTTGTTCCTGTTTTTATGGAATTCAAGAGTAAGCAACTTGCAAGTTGCGCCGTCGAATGCCTCTCTTACAGCTTCGCCGTGGTAGAGGGACGTGGAACAGACAACAATGCTGACGCATATGCGTCGTTCAGTTTGGCCAAAAATTAAAAAAGGTGGGCTCTGGTTCCAAACCAATTGTACCCAGTGCATGCCTCTTGCACTGGACGCTTGTGAGAAAGCCCCCTTTCAATTGATTGGGTCATATATATGGCCGGCCATTCTGTTGGGTTTTCTGGAAAGCAATTCCAGAAAAGTACGTCCCTCGGACTGCGACTAAAAAAGAGTGAGATGCGAACACTTGATATTCGTGACGAATGTTAGTGTGAGTGTCGACAAGCTTTTTGTATGTGAAGGCGCAGCCCTTTTGAGCTCCCGCCCACGTCCGCCCTCAGTTTGGCCAAAAATAAAAAAGGTGGGCTCTGGTTCCAAACCAGTTGTACCCAGTGCATGCCTCTTGCACTGGACGCTTGTGAGAAAGCCCCCTTTCAATTGATTGGGTCATATATATGGCCGGCCATTCTGTTGGGTTTTCTGGAAAGCAATTCCAGAAAAGTACGTCCTTCGGACTGCGACTAAAAAGGAGTGAGATGCGAACACTTGATATTTGTGCAAGGGGTAGGCAATTTGTGTATGCCATTCGACGGGTCTCGTTCTATACGTGTGCATGCAGATGTCTGGAGCTCCGCAAGTTCTAGACGTATCAGCTCCACATGCCCCCAGTGAGTGACGGTGAAATATTTCAACTGCATGGTTTGAATTATGGAAGCTTGTTGGCACCTCCACTATGGCATCTCCTTCTGCCACATCTCGCCGCTGCAGCGACTCCCGCTTCAGCAGCTCCTACTCAAGCTCATGCTGACCCCATATTGCAAGATTCTCCTACTCCTCAGCTCCGCCTTCTCCTACCATGACAACTGCTACTGGGCGGCGAATGTTCTTGTCATCCTCTGATGGCGATGGTGTGGCTGCTCTCCGGCCCTCATCGGCTTCATGAATTTCTGATTACACTGGTCTGTTGCGTTTCCCTGCCGCTGCCCAGGCCCTGAGGTTAGCAGCCTCTATGGTGCATCATGTAGATGCTAAAGAGGTGCTTGTCGGGAATGACAGAATGATTCCCATGAATCCTTGCAGAAATTCCTCCACACGCTCAAGACATCCCCGGGATTTTTCTTCTAGTGCGAAGTACCACGTACTAAAATCGGTTGTACAAATCCACCTCACCCTCGCTGTCAGGTGAAGACGAGCCAGCCTCAGCTTTTGAAAATAAAGCGAAGCATCTCTGTTTTTGTTCAGAACTTAGGGGTCCATCCACGTAGAAGGGACCCCAAGTAAGATGAGAGGTCTATGTTGGAACGGGTATCTTTGCGAACTGCCGCTCTTGGGTAAGCACTCTTCGCACGTCTCCTTGCTTCTCACTGTTCCTGCCATGCGCGAAGGTGTCCATGCACGGCTGCGTGGTTGAACAGCGTTGCTTGCAAGCCGGGGACCCCATGAGATTTACGTCACGGTTGTTCATATCAGTAGCAACATCAGTAACAATATAACCTTAAAGTGCTATTTGTATTGTTATCAGCCATCATTATAATGTGAGTTCAGGGTTTGGGGTCATCACTACTGCTTGATTACAAGTACCCTCCTAAACCCTAAAATCCACACTGCAACAACGCCATGAGCGGTTGCAGGACGTGCCCTCCTTTGACGTTCACTTCAGCAAGGATGGCAATCGGGTTTAGGTGAGGAAGGGAAACATGGAAGCTTCTATGGGGTATAGGGGTTCAGAGTTTGGGCAAGAGTCTCCCTGGTCCGTACAGATTGTTTAAAGTAGAAAATATGAGGGCTGCTGTAAAGGTCCGAGTGTTCCGGTTATACCCTAGGTAACATTCCATAGGTTGTATTCGGCTTCGTGAACTCGGAACGAAGGCACAAGAGTTCCGTATCAGTGTTCTCAGAAGGGAAGGTGAACAACTGCCAAGCCCTCATCGCTTTTTGATGGGCTGCCTGCCCACTCGCCTGGTGCTTTGTAGGGGATACGGGGCTTGATCCCCCTAATAATCCCTAAGCCCTAAACCCTCAAATTGTTCCCATCCCTTTTGGTTGGTAATGTTTCCTGTATGATGTTATATAACTAACTATATGACCCATAAGAGTCCATGTTTATGGGCCGCTCAAGCTATCTAAGCTCTTGTGATTCTGCAGCTGTTTAGCTCATCAAGGTGAAAATGAAGTGACATGCTGACCTACACAATTAGGCAGTCAGTTTTTTGAAAAAAGGAAACTATGCACCAGGCCCTTGTAAACACAACCTCGATTTCAGTTTCCGTTTGATTCTCCATTATGGGTAATTGCTCCCTCGTTCCCTTCTATGCGGGGGTTCCAGAAATGGGGGATCCCAATATGGACGGCAAAATACAGTAATCGGGGAAATCCTTTCCATGGCCCCTCCCCCCTCCAAACAAAAAACAACACCGCAGGAGCGAGCTGCGCTTGCCTCTGCGCAGCCTCTTCAGAGATTCAAACTTGCTAAGTCAGCAGCTTCCGACTTAGCAGTGATCAGGTCCTACGCTTCGGGAAAGGGCAACAAGGGGCCTCCTGCAAAGGGCCAAGGTCGCTTGGCCTTGTTGGATCAGGAATTTAGGTGAGATGCATGTCATGTTGCGCCCGCACGGATGAGGCTTTGACCAGGGCGGCACTGACGTCCCAAGAGTAACCCTATCCAAGGGAGGCACCATGTCCCCGTCTCAGATGGGTCTCGTGGCGTCCTGTTCTGTGCATGCTTCCCTTACTATTCAGGCGGGCGGCAGCGCCGACGTCCAGCCCTTGTGCAGGCTGTGGAGTAGTTTAAGATTCGAAACTACAATGTTGCGTACGGCATTGTTTGCAGGTAAATGCCTGCTTGACTTACTGGTTCTTAGAAAGGAGTTAGTGCCTCAGTGCCAGCTGTGCCTTTTGAGATTTATAGGTTCGAATCTTTTCACTTTCAAGTGCCATAGCTCTGCGCTGGTGGCTGTCCCCGTGTCTGTTTGGTGGCATTTCTGAGATGTGGGTGCCTTTTACCAGAGCCAGTATGTGAGCCAATTTTGCACTTGCTACTTACCAGGGGAGCCTTAAGGCTGACATGGGGCTCCTCAAGCTAGTTACATCTAGAGAGATATAGAGTCTGAGAATGTTCCCCAGGGAGTTCCAATATCCACTATCCACACGAGTAATGTTGCTCATGTCAGGCGGAGCACGGAAGACCCACCGCCCCTTTGATTTTGGAGAGCCCCATGTTGTTTGTCAGGGCACTTGCAGCCGTCGAAGAAGGTGCCATCCTGGGATGATTGATGTTCTTGTTCTCCAGGGTCTCCGGGTATTTGAGTTTTTTTTGTCATGCCCGTGTTTTCATGACTTCCAATTCTGGTGCTTGGGGTTTCTTCTGCAAAGATGGTGGAAGGCAATCCCCAAATTCTAACTTCGAGTCTACGAGAGCATTAAACTCTGCGCTGTGGCCTGCGTTCACGCTCCAAAAGATCTCTCGAATCCCGCGTTCGATGTTGCAACGTTTAGTGTTCTGCCTCAAGCCTTGATACCAATCCCCTCAGGAGAATACGAGTTCTACGAACATGCGGCTCAAAACCAGGGTGCAGAACACGAACACTAGCATAAGGGCACGTTTTCATTTCCAGTTTCTACATTGGGATTGTACTTTTGCCATGCTCTGAGCCTGGAGGTTGTCAAGACAGATGGCAAGGACCTGGACCCAAGGCTCGGCCGCGGGTGGAGCCTTAATTCAGGGATCTTCAATGATTGTGAGCATTTGCGTCGGCATGTGTGCTTGGAGATATTCACGACATCAATTCGCCTTTCTGCCTGGACATGAACAGGTGCGTTGAGGTGTACCGCCGCATGCAGTCGTTGGAAGAGACGAGACACGCCGGCATTAGGTTTGGGTGCTCGGGCTTTGGATTCCAAGTTAGCTTCCAGGTTGAAGACAGTTTTGAAAGAAGTGTTTCGAGTGAGGCTTCACGATTCAAAGCTGACGTTCTGCCATGCTCGGGCTGGTCGTCTTCTAAATTAACTGATATTTCTATATTATGGCGCAGTCATCTCGTTGTTTTTGAAAAGCTAGGTGGTACCGCGCTTCAATGGGTCTCAGAATAACGTTTGTTCCTGACAATGGTGTGATTGCAGCTACATTCCTCCCAGAAGTTTTGCAACAAAGAGCAAGATGATGGAAGAAACTTTCAGAGGACAAAGTTGCGACATGTCACCATTTGTGGCCTTTGTGAGACTTCATTTGGAAGCCTCGACCTCAGTCCGTTGCCATGAGGACTCGGTGGGTGCCGGTGTATGACATCGCCTTCACGCAGGCCAACTTCTTGCATGATCCTAGATATGCGAGTCATCGCTAGCAGGACTGGGTTCCATGGGGGAGTTACATCGGTTCAACCTCGTGGAATTCCCTGAAGCTCAGAGCTAAATGCCAAGCTCTATACCCACATGTGCAGCATCGGAAATCGTCATCAGGTGCAGTCTTCTTGTGTTGGACTTACTAGGAGACATGAATCTGTAAGACATGCTCAGAACAAGCTTCTGTGATCAGTCAGGCGGCTAGAAGGACATGTTTTGCCGTCACTGTCAAAATCAAGTTCTAGGTAGATGTCCTATAATTGTCTATACTGTTGTTTGTGGAGTCCACGTTCTGCTCTGATGTTCAGTTACAAGGTCGCATGGCGCTCTGGAATGGATTAGCCTGTCAAACAAAAGTGAATGTTTCCCTGATGTCAGCGTAGGTAACCTAGATCAGTTTGTACAATCATGACTGCATGTACTGCAGGTGCCTTGAGTCAAGCCCAAAAGTGCTTCGCAGTGATGCGTAGCTATCCCTATCATTACCGATGCTAGTAGCGGAGCAGGTGGCAGCACCTGTATCCGGTAGGGTAGGTACTGTCTTGTTCTCAGAGCCGGGCGAGCCTTTCTTTCGACCCAGTAATTCGCCCCCTAGCTTGCTGTAGACTACTGCTCCTTTCGAGCCATGTCTGTAGCTGGACTTCGGTGCCAGCCCAGGACAGGAGCTTCTGGTACTCCTTTGGAGACCAGATCCAGATCATACATTTACAGCGGTAGTCCAGCTTCTTTTCACGATTGGGAGTTCAGGGCCTGAAACTTTACGAGGATGCTATCAGATCTACGAAAAAGACGGATACCACATCGGCAGTTTCAAGCGCCGAAGACGTTGACTCATCGGACCATCTGGCCGATGAGGAACCTCATACCGAGCCTGCGGATGAGGAAGATGAGACTCCCAGTGATGAAGCCGAGAGCGCGGCCGAGAAGGCAAGCATTTCCACCGGCAAGGGGCAAGGCTTGACCAAATCCAAGCTGAAGGGTCTCAAGAGATCCAAGAAACGCAGTGTCTTGTCCATGTCATACAAGAGTGGAGACATGGATGAAACCACGTTTATGTACACAAGGCAAAGATGAAAATGGTTCACCGTATCCTAGAAGGACTTCACGATGAAGCCTTCGAACTGGTACCCCTGACCGCACCCGGAGGGCTACGCTCCTTCGTGGAGAAAATGCGGGAGGTTGTGTTCGCCCGTGCCACTGAAGAAGCCAGAGAGCTCTTCCGAGCTGGACAGAAGCCAGGAGTGCTATCCAGACAGTCCGGGGAATCCATGTTGTCGTACGTCTCCAGACGACGACGATGGTGGAAACTACTCCGCGCGTTGGACACCAGCATCGAGCTTTCGGAGCCGACGCGCGTCGAGCTTATGCTAGAACTGTCCGGGTCATCTCGCCAAGAAGCCCTAGTCGTGAAAGCTTGCGCCGAAGACTCCGAAAGCTTCGACAGCGTTGCCACAATTCCTGTGGACCGCTACGCAGGGCTCCATCTCCGAGAGGGTAGGGCCCTCAGAGGACAAAATGCCAATCCTCGACCTGGCTTTCGCTACGCCGGGAAGGGTAGCAAGTCAAAGGGCAAGTCCAAGGGCGTTACCCGACGAGCTTACGCAGCCGTCGAGGAAGGCAATGAGGATGACGAAGACTCGTGGTATGATGAGTCTTGGGAAGGTTATCCATTGGAGGCCTATCTAGCAGCGTCCTATGACGACGACGAGGACGACCCTGAATTGCTACCTGATGAGGAGCAAGAATACGAAGAGTTCGAACTCGATGAGCGCAAGGACATCGCTCTGAACTTTATTGAGGAGTTGGATGATACCGCAGATGCGGGTCACGCCATCCAACTGCAGCTCGCTGCCCGCGCTGCTTTTGGAAAGCCAAGGGCAAGGGCAAGCCACGCCCTAAGGGCAAAGGAAAGGGTAAGGTAGTAAGATCACACCTTATGCTTGAGCAACGCCGCGACAAGCTCAAGGCTCTCAAGGCGAAGAGAAGTGCCTTCGCTGTGGAGGCACCTGCCACTGGGCCGGTGACCCAGAATGCAAATCCCCACAAAGTCGCGAGGAGGCGGCTGCAAGTTGCGCCGATTTCGGTCGCGCTGCTGATGCACCTTGCCCGGGGTGAGGTGGCAAGGGCTGGCGTTCGTTCACCAAAAAAATGGTGCGCGAATGTGCGCGAACTGGCTGCTGCCACTACACGCAGCCCTTCCGAATCGTTGCCTTGGAGAAGTGCAACGTGAGCACGGGCTTGCTGCCTCCGCTATCGCGATTGCTTGTTACCACCGACCTTGCCACCCAGTCACCGGGTGCGCGTGGGCCTGCTTGCTCGCAAGGCCAACGTGAGCTGCCGGGCCGGAAGGACAGGGCGTCGCCCAGCAGGCTGTTGCAAACGGCGGCCCCAATGTGGAGCCGACAGACTGCCCTGGATTTGACATGCCCGTGTGTGGGGCCAGGCCTGCGCAACGCGCGCTGTGCTGCGACGCCGCTCTCGTTTCGCCGCTGACATGGACGGGGCAGCCGCAGCCCCCCAGCAAGCCACGTGCCCCCGAACTTGCAGCCAGCGGCCTGCAATGATCGGGACGGGGGTGGCCGTTGGAACAACGGTGCGTACCGTACGTGGCTGGTGCGCAACGTGGTCGCCGAACCCCGCCAACGGTTTGACGTGTCGCGGTGTCTGGTTGGGCGCGTCAGTCGCCGTGCAGCACGCAGTGGCACTTTAATTGCATGCTGCCGACCATCATAATTCATCCACATGGACTGTGCAGCTGGGACGCTGCCACTTGAATGCGTCCTCGAGAGTCGGAACGCTAACTGCAGCCGACCGCCGCCGCCGGCCTCACTCACAAGTAGTGCTAGGTTCGCCAATGGGCCGTGCGGGCACAAAAATCCGGAAAAAAATCGTTTGCGTTGGTGAAGGACAAAATGGAGCAGGTCGAAGATGCTGGAGGCTCAGCCGACACCGGGCCTATGGTGATGGAATGTGGTGACCGGAAGTGCTACATGGGTCAATTCAAGGGCAAGACCTACCATGAGCTTGCTCAAAACATTAGCCACACAGCATGAGCGAAACAACAGATTACACCTTCTAAGCAATTGCAGGACTTCCTTACTTGGTTCGATCCGTGTTACGTAGTAGCCGGTGGAGCAGTAGAAGTCCGCCTTTAGGAATCCCAGAGGGTGTACCAACCCCGGTCTAAGCCGACGGGAGGTAAGAAGGTACCACCTAATCCACCTCTCGAGCAGAAATGCCGAGAACGCAGGGATTTCTCCTACGCAGGATCTTCCACGAACTTTGTTCAAACGGCCTGCAGAGACTGTGGCCACGAGACCAAAGACAAACGAGAGCTCGTTCTCACGCGCGATCCCGCGACGTGTCCCCACAGCCTTGTGGACCACATGCAGGGGTTAAATGAACTCCCAACAGGGAAGGATTCACTTTCTCTGCCCTGTAGAACAGTTGCTCGACCCCAACAACTGTTACTTTGATGTCATGCTCGTTTCGTTTAGTAGCACGACAATCAAGAGGGTATGCAGAGCGGCCCTTCAGGCGGAGACCTATGCTCTCCAGAACGCACAAGACGCCGGCGACAAGATACGCGCCGTACTTGCCGAAATGCATGGACATCTGTCACCGGGTCCGGATTGGTATGGCTCTGCAAGGAAGCATGTTCCTCATATCATGCTATCCGACTGCCGAAGTCTCGTGGACCATCTTAACGTTGAGGCCCCGGCCAAGGTGCAAGACAAGCGTCTGCAGATAGAGCTCAATGCTCTAAGACAGTCGATCTTCCTTGACAACGGAACAAGGACTGCGACTTACTACCCAGACGGGGGGTGATCGCGTAGACATGGTGCGACACTGCAAGGCAGGCCGCTGATGGTTTCACTAGGGCCATGAAGCCGGACTTCCTATGGAAGATCCTTGGCTCGTGCTCCTACGAGATAAAGAGAGAGCTAAACTATGGGCTTCCTGTGTATGACTCGAGGTCATACGTATGACCATCCGTGGCATACAATGCAGCATAATTAGTGCACACTTGTATATAGTGAATTGGGAATACCAGCGCCCAGGATGCACTGGCTGTAGCTGCAGTGAATGCTCGAGGAAGATAGCTAACCGCGTCTTCGATCGCGTAGTTTTGTAGATCTAGTACACAAACTGACTAGAGGACAGGTTGAGTGTGAATGTCTCCCTGCTGGCAGTGCAGGTAACCTAGATCAGTTTGTACAGTCATGACCGCGTGTACGGCAGACGCCTTTGGTCAAGCCCAAAAGTGCTTCGCAGTGATCTGTAGCTATCCCTATTATTACCGATAAAAAGCGTATGCTGAGAAAGGTATCGGCTTGAGTTTTAGTGTGCTCTTTTTGCTGCCTTTGGGGGTTCGTGGGTCACGGAGGAGAGCTGCGGCGACCACTTCTCGGATGGGACGACTTTGCAACACCTTCTGGACCAACTCAAATCAGGAGAGCTTTTTCAAGGAGTTGCCAGGAGACATGATGACTATGTAGATATCATGGGGTGTTTGCATAGGAACAATTTCAAGCAGCCCCTGTAGCAGCAAGGTAGCTATCAAGACATCATGCAACCCAGGATATGTTTTCCGCTGTCATTAGGACGATGTTTTTGCCATTGAGCTGGCAGGAGAGGTCCAGCTTGATGCAGCGTTCCTGCAGCTTTTCTGTGTGGAGACTGGCGCGGGCATTGTATCCATCAACAACAGGCCAGTGCTCTCCAGTCCTTGGTTCCGTTTCTGGTCGTTAAGGTTTGCGCGCTTCCGTGCTACAGGCGTCTGTTGGTTCTCAAGTCTTTTGCGGACTCCATTCGCAAGAACATCCACGTGTGCTGCAGGGCCGCGCAGCTGCAAATGTACAACAGGTTTTTAAGCGCTCCTTAGCAAGGTCAGTGCTTTCAATGTCAACTCTTCTCCCTTTACGCAGCTCGCCCTCTACACAGCATGAATATAACATGAAGCAGGGGCTTGTGGCACTACTTTGTTACAACCCTAAGCTCAGCCCACAGGCTCCACCCTGAATGCCACTCCTTTATCGTGCATCCCTGCATGAGAATTTGACTCCTGGTTTCGTGCAGACTTTCACGAGCGACCATGTCGAATGTATGCAGGTACGTACCCTTGATGCTGACTGCGAGCGCCTCCTGGAAAGCTGCTATGATGGCCACTTGGTTTTTACTTGGAATCTGACAGCCAGCCGCCAGCTATCGTCCTAGACCTCTGCAAGCTCCTCATAAGACAGACTTTGAGAGTGACCAAGGCAGGTACTACCGGGACACTTTCTTGCAACAGCTGAAGCTCATGCAGACAATTGTCTTCCACAGGGACATCTCGAGGGCTTCATGACTTGTGTTTTTCACAAGCCTTGTCCAAAACTTCGAGGTCAAATGTGACCGCAGCAATGACGAATTGTACTCCCACCCGAAGCCCCAAAACCCCCAACAGCCGAGCGGCCGTTAAGCCCCAAATCTCAGGGCCCGGAGTAGTTGCATCTCCGCATGATCAAGCGGATCTCAAGTGGATCTGTGGAGACCTTGCAGGACAAGCATTACTCGAAGAAGATCCGGGTGCGGCGAAGCATCCGTGCCTGGGTCCAATTGAAAGGGGTTGGCATTTCGGGTAAACTTTGGGCCAGCTTAAACCAGGTTCTATGATTCTATGATTCTGTAGGGGACGTATGCTGCTCCTGTAGGGCGCATGGTTGGACAGGTCGTAGTTTCCGGTCGCTTCCGGCCCCCCCAAGACACTGCTGGACTCAAGGCTTGCACTTGAGTGTTGACTGTCAATCCACCTGATTCGCTCGATCGAAGTAGAGCACACTGTGAGCTGTGCGGATATGGGGGACTTATACCCCTTGCCTCCTGAATAAGTCTTTGGATGGCCACGGCTTGTGTGAAACTGTTCACACCCTTACTGTCAGAGAACATGCCACTTATCATGACAATTTACACGAATGTTGTTTACGGCTAGCGGAAACCCACTCATCTCCGACTGCGTATGAGATCCGGCGCGGCTCACATGTTAGGTCTGTCATGTTCCACCAGCATGAAGCTAGCAAAACTACAACAATGAAATTGTAACCAGACATCATGATCTGATTTTGCTGCAGTATTTGCCGCAGCATGTTATGCTTTGATTATGCTATCCACACTCCAGGCAAACCATGATAACAAGGGCGGCCTTTGGTATCTTTACACATACATAGGTGGCCATTGGCTTGGAGAAGCCACCTTGCAAATGGCACATGCAATACATCTTCAGTATGAGACTTGCTTGCGCAGGCCAAAGCCGGTCTTTTGTGTAGTGGTGATTTCTTCAGGCAAGCAGTTTGTTGACTCTGGCTTGATAGCATGGGAGCCGAACATGTTCACTTCACCGTAGGCCACCTAAACCCTGATAACCTCAATCTGAAGCTCACGGTTTGTCTAGGGACAAGTATGATCCGCAATTCACTTCTTTGTCCTTGAGGATGGT
>CAJNIZ010043637.1:151518-202688 GCA_905231905.1 Symbiodinium pilosum | reverse complement strand
CCAGGAGGACCCTGAGTTAGACCTTGCCGTCTATGATCAGATGATCAGAGGAAGAGTTCGGAGGACAATCCTTGGAGACATGGAGGAAAATCAGCCAAAACAGCACTGGGTGGGTTCCAGAAAGACATAGAAGTAGAGGGTCTAGGACAAGATTGGTCCTATCAATTTTGAAAGGGCATTTCTGCTAGGTTTATGGGAGTGATGCTCGAGCTTGAAGGAGAAATCGCAAAAGGGGTCATTAGAAGCTTGGGGCTACAGGGGATCCTTGGATGCTGGAGGTTCCACACCTGGAAAGCCCAACCCTCAAGCCCCCAAAAACTCCTCAGACCCGAAAAGCCCCAAAGCCTTATCCCAAGCGTGAAGCTCCAAATCCAAAACCTTGAGAAACCTCGAGAATTGGACCTACTCGCCTCGCATGCTGAATCGCCCTGCCGCGAATTTCGACCCAGGAGATGCAGGGACCGCGAAAAGCGCAGCTTGGTGGCCCTGGAAGGCTCACCGTGTTCAGGAGTGACATCTGCGCCTTCAACATTACGCCCCTTTGAGTCCTAAAGCCAAATCCCCTAAAAAAAGCCCATATGTATGGTACAGTTCATACACATGTATACATGCATTTTCTGATGTTACACGCATTTCGAGCTGGCAGGCTACATGCTGCCTTTGACGCTGCGCGGCTGCGCCTGCCCCGATCTCAGGAAGTTTACATCTGGAGATTTGACGTGAGGATTCTCATGGGGTTGGTTGTCTGACCCTCCACTGCACATCTCGGGAGTGTCCTGCAGGCAGATTAGCCACTTCAGCGTAAGGCCGTGTACTTCATCACGTCCGCGCTTCCTTGGGACATGTATCAGACAATGTATCGATTACAAGACAAGAGGGTTCTCCCCTTTGCGATGATGGGTTTGGAGATCATACTGTACCTGGCCGACCAAGGACCGAGACCGGATCTACGATGTCTACGACACCTGGGCCGCTTGAAGCAACACGGAGCGAAAAGCGGAGCGAAGAAATGCTGCCAGCGAGGGCGCTGGACAGGAAGTAGAGAGATGGTACTCATTCTGCGGCAGCGGAGTGAAGCCAAAATTCGCAGCCATGTTGGTTCCAGTCCCAGATCGCAAAGTTCTTAAGGCATGCACAGCCTGCAAAAGTGGTACATAGCTTGCTAGATTAGAATACATTCCATAATGCTTGGCATTTATCAAAGCCTGCCGGCTACCGGCATGCTTCTGGATGGAGCGGGTATGATGGGTAGACCTTGCAGCCGATGGCATCCAGGCAGCTTCACATGATGGGTGGCATGGTCCAGTGCAAACTCAGCTTTGCCCCCAGAATTGCCAGAGACCCTGGGGCCGAGGTGCTGCTCAGCCATGTTCAGCCATGAGTTCACATGCAGGAACTTGCAGGAGATACTAGCTCCTTTACTTGCTCCCATGGCTGGGGAACCCGTAGGGGCCATGTCCCAGATCTGAGGTGTTGTGAGTGCTTCTGATGGAGCCTTGGAAGTCGGCTCCCGTGCCATGCTACCGTAGCCTTGCACCAACCACGCGAAGCGGATAAAGCCAAGATGGGCTTCTCTGGCTCTCTTGGATATTCGAGCACCTGCCACACGATCACAGCTCTGATGATTGCCCGGTACCACGTTAGGCTTGTACCAGCGCTTTGCAGTACTCGAAAGGTCACGAGAGCTTCTCGCCTCCCATCCTGACCTTTACCCTTTTGGGCATGGCAGGACTGCGAGGTTCAAGATTGGCGATGCCCGCTGTGGCACTTTGCGCTCAGAAACTCAAAGAAATGGGACATGCTTCACGGGTATTGCAGCTTGGCTCCTGCAGCCAGGCGTTTCGCTCTGCCAGGTCTACTTGGCCCTTGACGTCTCGACAGAGATTGGTGGCTCTGGCCTTGATGACTCTTTTCGGCAGTGCCTGAATTCCAAAGCACCCTAAGATACTGTAAGTCCGAAACTGAAACCTTCTCACCCTGGGTGTACATGACGCTTCACCGTTTGCGTGGCACCCACATGAGGTCTGCCTTCGCATATCAGACCCCCCAGAACTTGTGATTCGGTCGCTCCTGGCATATGCTGCAGACGCACCGCTCTTCTCAGAAATTGACTTGAAGTTTGCCAAAATCCCATGAAGCTTCTTGAGGTGGTTCGCTTCCAGTGGCATCTTCCACTTTTCTCGGGTGGATGGGGGATACAGCACGGTCGTAGCATGACCTTGACGGTACTGATGGACAGAGTTCCGTAGGCTGCAGAAGAGAGGGGTAGCCAGTGCTGGCAAAGTTGGTGGACTCGGGTCAGAGACACTAGCCTTTGGCTTGTCAAGCCTGCTAGAGCGGTGGTTCAGGTGCCCGCAACAGTCCAAATGTGTCGTGCGGATGGTTGCGTGTGCTCCGGTGCATGATCTGTGCAAAAGCCTTGAAGCGCAAGCTGCCGAACGCACCTGTCGTAAGTAGAGAGAGAGAGAGGCTCCGCTGATGTCCTGTGTTTCCTCATACGCCGACATCGAAGCCAGGAAGGGCGTAGCGTGTGCCATCGCGTCTCAGCTCGCAAGACTCTGCGGCTGCGGCTGAAGGAGTCTAAATCATTTGGTGTCGGCTGCAAGCACGGCCAAAGCTGAGGGGTATGCAAAAGCCTTTCGTTGCTGCTCATTGCACTTGCCTACCTAGACACAGACAGGCCAATCCGGTTTGGCTTAATATTTCGATAGGGTAAACGTCGTTTCGGTGGCTAGGTTTTGTGCTTTCTCTGCGGCTATATCGCGACTTCGGGCTTATCTTCATGCGCTTGAGCACGCTAAGCAGCATACACATGATGGCCTGGGTGGTTGGAAGAGCATAGAATGGAATTCCGCTAACAACGACTCCCTAACAGAACCACTCATTTTTACAGCCCCTAAGCCCCCGCCTCAAGCCCTACGCCCCATAGGCAACTGACAAACAGAAGAGATCACCATGACCATGTGGTACTCACGCCTGCTTCGTTTCACGTTGTTAGCAAAGTGTACATCTAGATTTCCTCCCCTGCCTGTCCATGTGCAGCTAGGCAGATAGGGGGCTCCAAAACATTCGAGGTCCCTTTTTGGGGTTCTTGGCATAAGGATTCCACCATCTTGGTGTCTATTTTGGGGTCCCACCGATTGTTGGAAATTGCTAAATCCGACACCGTGCACCCTGAAGCCAAAACCCTAAACTCACAGAGCCCGTCGCCTGGCATTGAAGCAGATTAATTGTAGCAGATGGGTTTACGCCTCTAATATACCTCCAGCTGAGAAACGAACGTCAGGCTTGTGTTGCCAGTTGCAAAGGCCGCAGCTTTGCGAAGCCTAGCGTGCCTGCCAATTCTGATGACCCGCGCAGCCCACATTAGAAAGTCATTTACACCCAAAAATACCCCCAAGATACCCCAAACATCCCCCAAGATACCCCAAATGTACTCCCTGGTTCCTGAGTGAGAGGAAGCAAATCCTATGACTCTCCTTGGAATGCATTGCTTCTTCAGACTCTGGTGGGAGCGTCAGGTGCCTGGTTGTCTTCGTGGCTCATCTCCACGTCTCTGCGCGGCCTAGACGAAATCCCCAACTCTGAATGCCTCGACTTCAAATCTCCCGAAGCTGCCATTCCCTAAACCCTTTAAACCTCGGCTTGTGTCCCTGACATGCAGGCTGAATATGGTGTTGTTCTGACAAAGCATGGCCACCCTCGACCATTGCCAGACTGTACAAGGAATTGAGACCCTGAGGCGTATAGCTGAGAGTTCTTTCAATGTCAGGACCTAAGAGACATGTAAGTTGGTGTCCCCTAAAGTGACGGTGGCTTTCTGGTAGGTAAGGGATGCAGATACAGAAAGATGTCAGTTGGAGTCTCTCTCTGTACGGAAACCACCACTTCTTGCCCCTACATATTGCCGGCACTCGGCTGTTGCAGGATTGAGGCGGTGGAGCTTTCGAACAGGTTGCTTGCGCAATTGTCAGGTGGGGGCGAGTGAGACATCAAATTGAGAGACTTCTCCCGCCTGCCCAAGTTTGGCTGGAGTTGGCCAAGAGTATTCGCTCTGCTTCCCGCCACCTCGAATCCGTTTGTACTTGATTCTATCAAAACTCGGTACTTTGCAAAACTGCGCACGATGCAGAGCACGCCATCATGCAGAGCGCCGGAAGACCGCCAGACCAACTCAGATAGGGGCCGTTTGCTGGATGAGAACCGTTCCAGGCAGCACGCGCAGCACTCGCAGCTGTAGCCGCTGCATGTGCCTTCAGCCCAGCTGGAATGGTGGAGCTGACAGTTCCATTTAGCCAACGCCGCTGGCCCGAAATATGGAGTAGGCTGGGAAGAACCTCCTCCTTTGGTCGTTCGGTATGAAGCCGGGACCTGCTCAGGTCTAGCACAGACCGGCTCCCAGTTGGTGAGAGGCATCACTTCGAGCTCAGACATTGGAAATGCAGGGCGCTCCATTTCAGGGCATGTTGGTTAGTTGCCTCAATACCTTCAACCCACCTGACCACAAGAAGAACATGATCACAGCCAAGCACTTCACCCCAGACTCGTTAGGGCTTAGACGCTAGTACTGGGCAAGACAAGGGCCTCGGTTCGGCTGGGTCTAGGGGTGTAGGCCCGTCGATTTTCAAAAGGCACAAAGAAAACTACACAGCTAGGTACCACCGTGTCCATGTTTTCTTTTTCTTATCCGATGCCAGCTGTGTGAGCATGCCTAAGCCAGAAGCCTCAAAAACCAAGTCGGGCATATTGGGCCTCTGAGCATCTCAAGGAAATCTTGACATCCGGCGTGTTTCTGTTCTTCTTGAAGCTCTTGAGGGGCTAGCAGTGCCTTCTGGTGGTCCATGGGACGGCAGGAAGCATGGCAACTAAAGCCATGCACAGCAAGGGAAAGCAGCGAAGCCATCCCAAGGTGCTTTGCCTTGTCTGCTTTCCGCCCCTTCTTCTCGTCCATTGCAATGCCTCCTGAATGTAACTTGCACGCAGGGCATCAGGGCATGATATGAGTATTCTATACCAAGCCCAACGCGTTTGCTCACTGGTGCTTGGTCATGGCACCGCAGCTCTCAGCGCTTTTCAGGCAAACTTATGTCCTCTCAGGCAAGTGAGACAGTATCATGTGTAACGCTTGACCCAGGCTTCAGGTTGCCTATGGCTGGATACCTTTCATGCTGTCTTCTGGAGTAGCTTGCACGGGCACATCATGGCAGCTGAATTTTCCGGACCACCGGGCGCCAGTTTCTATTGCATCCAATGCCTTCATGCAGCAGATGCACGCTACTGCTCCGCAATAGTCCCCAGAAGACTCTAGCCTACTGTATAGCCATGTACACAATGCCAGCATTGACTTCAGGCTTCACGATGAGAGGCCTGCAAAATTGCGCGGTACTAAGCTGCAGCTGCCAGGATAAACCGACCCAACTTAAACAAGTATTATGACTTGTGACCTTCGGGTTCTCATGTGCCAAAAAAGTAGCTGGCGCCTCGCGGACAGGATTTCCGCAACCGCTTGAAAGTCACTGAAATGGGTGTGCCCCAACGCGTTTGGGTGGAAAGGGATGTGCATGGACATCCGTTCCATACCATCATCCATAGTGTATGGATCATCAAGCGTTTTCTTGTTCCATACCCCCACATTCCAAAACTTCATAAACTGCGACATACTGCGATCCATAGGGTACGGATCAATCCCCTCCCGAGGGTATGGATCAAATGGTTTCGAGTGGCTAACCAAAGGCCGGGGTGTTTGCGCTTCTGACATCCTCGCCTTCATCCCAGAAAGCAACTGCAACGGATTTTCGGCAAGGCATCGTGCCAAGTCGCATGACGCAGTCGGCTCCCAGCGACTCAGCAGTACAGAGAATCCAGTCTGAAATGCTATGCGGTGCTGCGCAACTTTAGGCAAATGCCCCTGTTGAATGTGTTGGAAGTTTCTTGCCCCACAAAAGTGTGGAGATGATTGCTAGCAGGTCTTTGGGTCCCAAGTAGCATTCCTTTGCTTTTCGAGAGTAGCGGCAGTCTTGCAAGTACAGGTATGCACAGCTGCAGCTTGTGCATTATCATAAAGGCACGTCATAGACCAGAGAAGCGCCACATTGCATGTAATGGTTCCCTGCAGGTGTTCAACAATGCTTCCCCACTTCGTCCTTGACTTCCCATGATCTGTTCTCCATTTTCAGAGCACGGCGGATACCTGCCTTGCCTCCATACATGGCCCCTGCAGAAGGACCAACAAGCAAAAACATACGGGGACGCGGCGCGAGTAGCACTTGCAGGAGTGCAATGCACCTCCAGCCGTGATATGAGCAGGCATCCCCTTTCTTAACATGTCCGGCTAGAAGCAAAGAAGGGGGTGCGTTTGTGTGCACCTGCGGTTTTGATTGCCTGTTAGGGGCTAGAAGCTATTGGCTGATGCTCTGTACAGATGATGTGTTCCCTTCGCACTTATTCTTTGACATGCGAGGAAGGGTGATATCAGCGTAAAGCAAGCCCTGTTGTTCTGCCATGTTGCGTGCAGGAGGCGGGAATCATTTTCTACACACGGGGCTGACAAAGAACTTTGGCCTAAGTTGAAGGCTCCTGCTTCAATTTGCAAGTGCACAGTTGATGACCTACAATACACGGTCTAGAACATCGCGAGATCCTCTTCCGACCTCTGCCTGAATGAGTTATACGACCATAGTCAGCTCGTGCTAGATGCTCCCTTCAGTTTCAGAAATCCCCTTGTTTCTGAGCCACTGCACCAGGACTGCCGAGCCTGCAAGGGCGTTCTTTGCTGTAGGCGACATGCAAAGCCTTTCGATACACGAACTGCCTCGCTCCTGGATAGCTTCAGAATGATTGGGCCTCTTCTTTTAAAATGCTCTATCTTTGCATCTTGCGGATCCAGGTTTGTCAAGCAATGTTGACCGCCCGAGCTGTCTTTTCCATTTTCAGCACAAGACGCATGCATGCACGCCAACTCTGTACATGCCTGTGCGTTCTCCAACTTTGCACCCCTTTCCTTTCGGAAAGTAGTTCCGTAGGGTCCTAAAGGTGCGACTGCGATTTGAGGGTGCAACCCTTCAGCATGATCTATTTGGCAGGCAGCCATGTTTCTAAGCCCCAGGGGTCCTGTGTGGTCGCGGGCTGCTATCTTACAGTTTGACACTGCCGATGGTAGCCTCCTTACGGGCCCGGTACAACCGATCATCATGACAGTCCACTACCCAGGGCTACACCCCCTCCAATTATGTTGAGTATTGCGCTATTGGACCGAAACTAGACTAAGGTTCTTGCAAGGCAAAGGCTTCTCAGTGTATTGGAGGAGGGACCCAGTGCATTGGCTGAGCTCCCACTCAGGGCTTCGTTGCAAGACATTGGAGTTGGCGAGACAACCGACAACCAGCTTCTTCCGTGAGTGGGAAGTATAGGGACCAAATAGTGTGGCTGAGCGTGCGCAGGCGGAGCTCACTCTTTCATCCAATCCCGGGTGTTCTCAAGGGCTGGCTTTAGAAGACGCGGCTTTATAACCGAGCCAAATGTACCAGCCTGCGTTCAAGTCACTCCTTGCTGAATACTTTGCTGCAAGGACCCTCACGTCTGCAGGGCCCACTTCATGCCCTCCCCATTACCGCCGCTGCCAATAGTTGCTCTTTCCTGCCACAGCCCTGCCTGCGTGCAAACACTGGTGCATTCCTGCTGCAGCATGTCTAGCCTTCCCAAGTGTGGTTGATGCTCGGCAAAGTTATCATGTTGCAAGGGCCTGTAGAAGCCAGACTGGCGGTGCGTTGGATACCCAGCGATTATTGCAGGCTGCAGGCCATGGCCCTCGACCCCAGAAAGGGGGGCGGTAGGCGTCTTTCAGCAGTTTTCTTTTGACATTTTCTGCCTGGCAGATCTTCATTCAGTATACGTCTAAACGGCCAGGCTATTTCCATGCGCCTCACAGCATGAGAAGGCTCTGCACCCACTCCTCAAATCCTGGTGATCCGTCTGGCTGCGCAAAGCGGGGCGCGACGTCGCAAAATCCTTTCGGCATTTTTCAAGGACCCGCCCCTATTAGGCGTTGGCGGATCTCACCGTCGCTTCCGTTGACGACCTTCACGGTTGCTTGTTAGCTGGCAGAGCCCCTTGTCTGATTCAGTATGAGGGGACCGGGCCTTCTAGACTTCAGCTTCAGATGGGCAGTTGGTTTGTGGTCAGTCCAAGTCTGATCCTGAGAGGTTTCGCCCCATCAACAAGCCTGCAGAGTGATACAGATCTGGACTCCCGTCCATTGACCTCGCGAACTGCAGGCCCTCGCTCACGTGAACACCTGCGTGGCGCTCACATCCGCCTAGTACTACTCACATGAGGCCTGCAATGGCTTGTATGAGGCCACGCCACCTAGCGCTCACATCTGCACTCACATAGCGATTGCATGAGCGCTCCCATGAGCCAGGGTAGTGCCCACACAATTGTGCGTGTTGGATTAGCGGATGAACACAGAGTTTGACTTGCCGGAAGAGTGCCACACAAGGCCCTCCAAGGCACCTCTTTCCCAGTTTCACAACCTGTCCCGAAGACTGAAACTCTGAACCGAAGCCTCACATGATGACATAAACTTTTCAGAAGCAGACTTTGGCCTCATTCTTCCTAAATGAGACGATCACGAAATCCTGACTGGAAGCAGCCTGTGATCACACCAGCAGCAGCAGCAGCAGGAGCATAAGTACTCAAGTCCGGACTTCTGAACTAGGTCTTTCTCCCCAAGCCCGGCGCAGTTTTCTCGGACCACACGCTAGAGCTCAAGCAAGCCAAGTACAAACGCCTAAAGCCGTCGAGAACTAGCTGGGATCTCAAGATTCAAGGTTCGGGTTTATAACGGACTGCGCGCTCTGTGCTTTGCCCGCCACAGCCCTCTGGGTTGTCGTCGCTGTCAGCGCAGTTGCTGTTTCCAGCCACATGAAGCAAGCTGCAGTCAAGAACTGCTCAGTTGATTGCACAGAGACCGCAAGTGTGAAGTGCAGAATGCAGCAAGAGCAGTCTGCGTGCATCCGTGCCGCAACTTCCGCAGTCCGCAGCATGTTTGGTCTTCTCAAGTGTGGTTGATGCTCGGCGGGGGTTCCATGTGCCAGCACGTGGCAGTGGCTTCGGGCAGAGGACTCAGGGACCTTGGCGGGCAGCCTGAGGCTGAACATGTAGGCGATGCACCATGTGCCCACAGTCGTTTCCATTCGTGGCCTTCACGGCTGGCCCTTAGCCAATAGATTGAGTAGATCCCTCTCGTTCGGTATGAGAGAGGACCAACGCCAGCGTGATAGATTCCAGGTCTTTCTTTCCCCAAGCAGGCACAGGTATTCCGTGGCATGGTTTGGGGCTGTTAGACAACGCCGGAGATTTCCGTTTCAGAGCATGGGCCTTGTCGAATACGTGCCAAACTTTTAGGGGCCCTGAACTGTAAAGCATGAGGAGAAGCGCAAGCAAGCCGAGTACAAAAGCCTAAAACCTTCGAGGCCTTGACGCCACTCCTGAGATTGGGATCTCAAGATTCAAGGTTCGGGTTTATAGCGGACTGCGCGCTCTGTGCTTTGCCCGCCACAGCCCTCTGGGTTGTCGTCGCTGTCAGCGCAGTTGCTGTTTCCAGCCACATGAAGCAAGCTGCAGTCAAGAACTGCTCAGTTGATTGCACAGAGACCGCAAGTGTGAAGTGCAGAATGCAGCAAGAGCAGTCTGCGTGCATCCGTGCCGCAACTTCCGCAGTCCGCAGCATGTTTGGTCTTCTCAAGTGTGGTTGATGCTCGGCGGGGGTTCCATGTGCCAGCACTTTGCAGTGGCTTCGGGCAGAGCACTCAGGGACCTTCTGTTAAGGGGAGACAGAGGTGTTGGCTGCCAGGTCTTTCTTGGAAGAAGCAGGTGCAGGTATTTCACGGCATGGTTTCGAGGGTTTGGCTCGCGAAAATCCCCCCCCTCGACCTTGTTTCATCACCATGCAAAATGCAGAACCCAGCATCATGCAAAGAGCCACCAGGCTTTCACTGACAGAGCGTGTTGGGTGAGCACAGCTACTGGCAATGCTTGCTGTGGCAGCTGTCGCTTTGTGCCATAAGCCTACAAACCCAAGTCCGACATCTGGGGGCCCGTAAGTGCCTCATCGAATATCTTGAGGCCTGTCACGTCTCCGCTTCCTTTCCAAATTAAGGACTGGAAGCTGCCCATGGTGGCAGGCAGCACAGTGTCCAAAGCAGCCTGCGGTTGGCTTGACATGCTAAAGACGCGACGAGGTGTATCATGTGCACCCTAGCCGCCCTAGCCTTAGACTCACCACCAGTCTATGAAATCCTCCCAACATGGCGTGCCTTGGATGTGAGCACTAGGAGCCTGTTCGCATCCAGGCGCTCGGGCCCCTGAGTCCTCAGCGATTCTCAAACCTCTACAACACAGCACATGTCCCCTTCATTCCTTTGTTGTAAGTGTTCTTTTTGGATACTTGAAGCTTCTCTCTTGCTGACTTGTAACCTTTAGTGTCCGAAGACCGAAGCCTTGTTCTTGGCAACTTTTCCATGAGCCCAAACACATTGCGCTACATCCTCCACTAAGAGCTGGTCAGGGCGCAGGTCGAGACCGGCAAGTGCCTGGGGCTGGGAATGCCATCTCACAACCTGACAACGACGGCCACCTTACGGTCCCCCTCCAAACATGACAGGTCCTTACAGAGAGCGACAGAAACCCATCCTTGCTTTCAAGGACCCAAACTAGACTAGATCACTTGCAATCACGGCAAATGCTTCCTAGTGTTACCATTGGAATTGAGGGGCTCCCCAGCATCCCATGACAAGCTCCCACTGATGCGTTTGGGATGCGGGTGGGAGTTGGCGAGACATCCGGACACTGCCCGTCGACGCGCCTCTGGTGTGACAGGGCTCCCGTTTTCTGGCTGCTGGCTGCGCGCACGCAAGCGGAGCTCACTCTTTGAGCCAGGCGCTCTCCAAATTTGACATTGGAAGATGGGGCTTTATGCTCGAGCAGCATCTACCATCACCCTTCCTGTGGGTCACTCTTTGCGTTATAGCGTGGTTAATGGTGCGTGGCCTGCTTGACGTCCTCGTGGAGGTCCGTGATCTCCACTTGCCTATCCTGTCGATGACCGAAAAAGCCACCAGATCTTATGTCTCACCCGTCTGATCTGCTGGGACACTCCAAAGATTCCTCCTGACTTGAGCTGTCGTTTCGGAACATGGAATCCATCCTGCTAGTTCGATCCTGTGCTGGCTGTGCTTTCTTGTCCAGGAGCCGTTGCATGTCGATGAAACCGCTCGGGGGTGTGTAAACGCACGTGCCGTCATTAGAAAAGCCAAAGACTGCCCCCAGTCCCTGTGCGAAGAGACTCCAATGAAGACGTTCATTTAGCCACTCGCAGCCAAACCTCAATTCCCCTGCATTGAACTGCTCCACGCGCATGGTCATCGTGCAGGTGAACAAGTGGCGCAATGCTTCTTTCTTGCAGGCAGCGCACAACATTCGCAATAGGAAGCTTTTTCAGACGAGATCGGACGTTTGAACGAGGCGCCTGCAAAATCCCACCACTTCGAAGCAAAGGCCCCCATTCAGGCAGGGTTGAGTGTGCGTAAGAAGATGGTGAGCCACCCATTCAGAGCCCAGCGTGTGATCAACTGCTAGTTGATAGCTCCTGATGCCTTCCATGGCCTCTTCAAGATGAATCATGCCATGGGAGGATGTGCCGGGCCGGACCTTGCTTGGGGCACCCTTCTGCTGTGATGCAGAAAGGATGCGTGTGGAAGTGCAGGGCAGAGCTGAAAGGTGTCTGAAGCCTTGGCTGTGTTGGCTCAGCTGCTCAGGGCTCGTTTCTGCACTTTCCGCCCTTCCCCGCCTCAGTATCCTCGGGGTTGCTGCCTTCCTCATCAGTGCCTCTGAGGATGGCCGCCTCGCGCAGCCGGCAACCCGCTGTGTGCCTGCGCTGTGGGATAGCCGGATGGCCCGGGTACCAGGGGCTATCAGTCTGCAATCACAGCGAAAGTAAAGGTCCTCTTTGGCGTAATGCTATGCCAGCTAAGGCCTGGCTCCATGTGCTACCCGGACGCGCCGCGTCGCCGGTGAAGCCGTGTGGCCTGGTGGCCTGTGCCCTGCAGACTGAAGAGGCGGGCCAGCACAGCCGTGATTGCTGAGGAATCTCCTGAGCCTGCTCCTCTTTGGGCCCCGGGAGCGTAGGTAGCTGACACTTCGCTTGTCCACAGCTCGCAGCTGCCCTCGTTTGCCCTGGGCCTTGCTCTGGGGTCTGTGCCATTCGCGCCATGCGTTGCATGTTTTGTCTGTGCGGGTGGTGTATCAGCCGGGGAGGGCAGAGGCACTGTATTCCAGGACCCGATTGCTAACATGCTGCTCCATACACTTCCGACCGCTAGATGGCGGAGGCCGCGCAGCGTTCTGCGCGCAGAGAGTTGCCCGTACACGCAAGTTCTAAGGCTAACCCTCCAGAAGTGCTGAGCACTGATGTCATGGTCTTCGCAGAGAACCAACCTTTGGCCACACTTGTGCACTGAAGGTCACTCCCAAGGCCTATCGACACCGGCCTGCACGCCTGAAGGTCCTCTGTACCGAGCTGTTGCAGAGGCGCGGGCCAAAAGCGAGTCTGCTGTTATGTACTCCTGATATACCCCTAAAACGCCCCCAATACCCTCAAGATGTCTTCATACCTCAATTGTGTCAAAATTGATTTAAGAACATGCTACAGGAGATGTGTCAGCAGAATGGGAAGAAGCTCCTACGTAAGTTTACTGTAAGGCCTACAGGAGGGTACTACTGTAATTCAATCCGCTGCGTAAGCTCTTAATAAAAATGGTTTGGTGCATGGTCAGCCGTTTGAACGTTCGATATCAAACCAACTTCGTCATTTGTTTGTTGCATGCCAGTTTGGGAAGAAAGCGGCCTCCCCAACAATTACACGCCAAACAAAGTTGTTTTTCAAGGAACCCCTGATCCCCGAGAAGCAGATTCCAACACTAAATTCAAAGCTCCCACCGTCCATGGCGGCTTCGCAGATTGCCCCCTTCTTGTGCTGGCATGTGGCGAGATTTTCAAAGTAACAACGCTTAGTCATGAGTGTATACTTGGAAATGGGTGTGCTGTTTCGCGAGACAGGATGTGTGGAGACGCTTTGTGATCCTGCAATATTTTGCATGCTATTGATCTTGAAGCTGTGGATGAACACAGTATTCCTGAACATGTGTTTGCAAATAATCCTGTTAAGGTACATCTTCAACATGTCGCCCAGCGAACTTGGTGATCGAAGAACTCTCTCTAAATGTGCGCTGGTAAAATCTCGTAAAAGATATAAGTTTTCATTGTTATGTTGTGATTATGGTGAGAGAAGATAAGCATTTTGGACCGTACAGTCTGATGCTAGCTACGAGCCTGTGGCGTGCTGCAACAGTCCATTACAAAGCGTTCACTGCGACGGTTGCTTATTCGGCTCAAAGAGCCAGGTGCAAAAATTTGCACAGAGTTATCTTTCCCGATTGCTACCGTTCCGGCTTTGTGCCGAAACATGACGATTATGGCTTGGATGTCCCTAAGCCTTGCCATTGTGGGCCAGATCCCAGGCTGCCCTTAAAGGGCGTTGGGGTTAAGAGTGCGATTCTAATTGGATGGCCCATGATTGTTGTTTTCTGGCACCTTCCACATCTAATTGCAGGGTGCTGCCCCGTGTTGCATTTTTGAGTTTCGGGGGGTGTAAGGCGAAAGTGTTTCTGAAAATCCCAGGATCCGGGATTTTTGGTTTGAATTTGGGATTGGGGAGCCATGGTATTATTGCAGCATGAACGGGCTTAGGGTTTAAGACAATGGCCGTTGGAAACTGGAAGCCCTAGATGATTGTTCATGGCTTTTGTCTGCAGCAAAATGGCAGCTTTTATAGATAGGGGTGTGGCATCCCGATAATAATATCGACCCCCAAGCACTTGAATCCTTATTAAAAAAGAACCCGACATGGTACCCCTAGTTTTGGAAGACCCGCAGGTATGTAGCTTTCAACAACATGCCCAAAAGGAGACAAGCCTGTCCCGAGGAAAATCATGCAAATCGTAAAGAGGAAGAGGCCAAAGCTTAGATCCTAAACCAGCGAGCAGTACACTGACTTTCATCAAAAGCAATTGTCAATTGCCAACTACATCCTCTCCCCGATTGAAGCTGGATTTGGGCGTTTTATCAACTGGGAAACATCTTCCAAGGATTTGGGGAGCGCAAGCTTCGGTGGGGGACGTTGACACCGGGTGTCCGGCGACCTCTGCCAGCCTGCTCCAGGCGAAACGTGAGGCGGACAAAGCAACGTTGGAGAGCGTCTTTGGGCTGCAGGTACCGGCTAGTCTGATTGAAGGTCTATGTTTCTTTGAGGGCTGGGCTCCAAGGGCATGTTGATTCAGGTTAGGTTGAGTTCTGCTAGTTGTTGAGGAGGAGAGGGTTCTTACTCAGGTCGGCAGGCTAGATCTGAAATGGCGTTTGGTTACGGAATTTGGCGATGCACATCCGCGAGCATGTGTGGTGCGTTCAGCAAAGATTAAAGTTGAGCTCTGAGGGCTTCAATGGATGGGGGGTAGCCTTGTCGTACGTGAATCCCGCAGCATGGCAGACCTTCCCAAAAAGTCGGGTCTACACTTCAGGGAGCTTAGGGTTTAGGGTTAAGATGATAGTATCAACCACTTTGGTGCATGCAACGGTCAGCGATCCCAACATTTTCATGCTGTCCACTGCACCATCAAGATTGTGCCGTTCGGAAGCGCTGTGGCCTTTCAGGCCATGTACCCCCTCACGTGTAATGAGCTCGCTGTTCAATGGTAGCCATTTTCTTGGCTGCATCCTTCAAGGCAACCTCACCATCATGCAAGTACCGCTGCACAGCTGACGAAGACCACCTTCCAGTCCTCTTCACTAGCTCAATCTCGCCAGTCGCTTGGAACAAGGCTGAGGCTCCACCGATACGAAGAGAGTGGGACATGAAGCGCTCGAAAGGCAGTCCAAGTGCCTTCGCGGTCTTCTGCAAGACATTCTGGATCTGCAGACGTTTCACCACAGTGCCATTGGCCCACCGAAACAAAGGCTGAAGCGCTTCAGGTCCATGTCCGAACCTCCTGGGTGCCAAACGACTGAGCTCCTCGAGGGCCTCCACCACGCACAAATCAGCATCACCTGATCTGTACATTGTTTTGCACGTGCCAAAGGCTTCCTGGTCGGTCTTGGTCTTCCTGAACTGCACTGTGACCCGATCACGACCTGGATGCCCCCCACATCGTCGAAGAGGAACTTCACGTCGACGCCCCGAAGGATCATGGCATAGTCGATGCCATTCGAGTCGCAGTACTCCTTGGCCCGCAGCATGAAGAACCACGCCGTCATCACTGCAGCCCTCAGCACCGCCGCATCGAGGATGTCACCGACCTCGTCGCAGTCAACATTTGTCACCCTCTTTATCCATCGCAGCATCTCTGGAGTAACCCCCAAACGACGAGGTTTCTTGACTGACCGCTTGTCCAGTGCTCCCAATAGCATCCACAAACGGTACATGCCTTCGGTGGAGTTGCCTTTGCCAGCGCGCTTGTGCGCGTCCTTGAGCGCGAACACGGCCTGCTTGATTGTGGCAACAGAGCATCCAAGCCATCCGAGATAGCCCAAGAAGCCCAGGATCTTGTCCTCGTTGGTCTCCACACGCTGTGCCTTGTCCAGGTACTCCGTGTGCCATTTCTGTCGCCGGGACCAAGCTTTCCACTTGCCGTAGATGCCCGCATACTGTTTGGTCGTGCTGTCGGCATGGTAACCCACAAGGTTCTCCTCAATCCATTCTTCCACGCGGTCACCAACCAGGCCATCAAAAGGCCTGACCTGAACAGGAGACTCATGAACATGAGCCTCCCCACACGCTTCGCGAGCTTTGTCACCTGCTTTGCCACCAGGTCGCCCTCCGGCTCGATGAAAATCGACCTCGCCCTCGTCCTCGTCAGTGAACAGGGCCCACAACCATAAAGCCTCGCCCCATCGCCAAACGGCCCGCTCCACTTCATAGAGCTCGCTATCCTCCGCCGATGGTCGCCCTCCGGCCCGGCAATCTCCAACCAGCTGAGCACGTGGAAAGATTCCTCGTCGCCATCGTCCGAGCCATTCCAGCAACTTGGTGAGCGCCTCTTCACCTAAAGGATCGTGCCCCCCACCAGCCTTTCGGTCGGGTCCATTTCGGTCAACATACCCGGCCATAAGGACCAATGCCATGGCAGTGTGCCCCCCAGTCGCCTTGTTCCCCTCGACCAAAGCCTTTTGCGAATCAAGGCCTTGTTGGTGAAGCAGCTGAAGTTGATGGCTCGTGCGCCCTTGGCACCACCACACCTCCTCGGCTTCCAGCTTTCGCACCATTCCGGGGGGTCCTCTCGGATCGAACACAATGCAGTCCTCCACCATGTGAGAGTCCGACTTCCGTAAAGGCCACAACAGAGGTCCACCCGTGCCGTACAGGTTGTGCCTCCCGACTTGGTCCCAATAGTGACCTTTGACAACTGGCAGAAGAGGGTCGCGGGGCACGCCAGCATCAGTGAGGATCTTGGTGGGCTTGATCCATTGACTTCCAACCACGCCTTTAGTCGGGTGAATCCGCGAAGACATTGGGGGTGCCAACAAACCTTTACAAGTGGTGCGTTCGAGAGCTCCTTCGACATCACAATGTTCTGAGGCCACAACACACACTCGCCGTCGAGCCGCAACCGAACTCGGTCGTCACCAACTCACCCTCGAAAACATGCCAACCTGCGCCCTCGAAAACTCCTCGGACGCGTTCCCACTCAGCCGCCCTTGGGCCCTCGATCACTACAACTCTTGCCTGGCCATCAATTGCGGCTCTAGCGACCACGGATCCAACTTTGCCATGCCGATCTGGAGGAAGTGCCGCAAACACAAGCTCGCCTGGTTCCCGCCCATCCAGCGCGGCGTGACTGGCAACCCATCGCGTTGGCTGCCTCCAGAAAGTCAAAGAGCCACCTGCCATCGCCAGCCAGCTCCACAACCCGAAGGTTTGCCCAGTTTGGGACCATGGCCGTCGGAATCGCCCTTCTCAACCTCTGCTCCTTCAAGCGAAGAAGCTCCTCCCGGTCGTCGACGTCCCATGCCAGCAAGCATGGCCCGAACTTCTCCGAATCTTCCACTGCCTGTCGAAGGTCGAGAGGCCGATGTCGACCACAGTCAAGCCACATTGCCCAAGCCATTGGTGGAATTCCTCGTCGCTGCACCTGGTCACAAAGTCTGCCCCCACATTGTGATAGGTGCGAAGCCAAGCAGCAACCACAGTGCAGCGATATCTCATTTCGACCATGTTGAGGATCCTGACCATGAGGCGACCTGACACAGTGCCGCTCTGCCTTTCCGTGATCCACTGCCGGACCACCTGGTTGTCGCCGCCGTAGAGGATGACTTTACCTGTCCACAGAGGGCCCATCCGACAAGCAACATCTCCGCCACATGGATTGCCACCTCATCACCATCGTGGTCGCCGCGCTGCCAAACCCATCTCGCCGCCAGAGAAGCATCCGTCCTCATCACCTTGCCATTAGTCCAATCGATGGCTCCAATCACCACCTTAGTGGCATCCGAAGAGACGAAGACAGCACCCTCCTTGATCTCATCAGGCAGGGCCAAACGCTCACGTACCGGAAGGAGTTCACGCGTGCTTGCCCCAAACTTGGCCGGCCACGTCTCCGGTCTAGCGCACAGCCACCGACAAGCCTCAAACAGTTCCCACAAGTCGCGCCAAGCCTGGTCTTCCTCCTCCTCCGATGAGCAAGCTCTTGGTCGAGCTCGCGCGCCTCCGTCCGTTTCCAGGTCGAGGAACCGGTCCGCAGCCTTGAGCTCATTCTTCAAGCCTTTGACCACCACTGTCCAGCCCGTGGCGATGCCTCGAAACCTCTGGATCTCCCAGACGGTGATGTCTTTGGCCCCATAGTCGAAAGCCGCCTCAGCAAGGAGAGAAGCTCCTTTTGCAACCCGTCGCTCTGGCAAGTGAACCTCTTCTGAGCATGTCTCGAGATCGAGACACACGGTTTGAAATGTGCGGAACGGCCCCTCAATCTCATTCTTTTCTTTGTTGACTGCGGCCTTCCCGAGCAGTTGCATGACGCCCTGGTCGTACACATCGCCAGCTATGCATGGCCGTAGTCCAACCCAAGGTTCAACCAACACATTGTCGTCGACGAGGATTTTGCTATCGAAAGCCCAGGACAAATCTCTTCTCGCGTGGCACGGATGATGAGCTCGAAGCCCTGCCCCAGACAGTCCATTCGCCCGGGGATCCGGAGAAACCAAAGGAACTCACCAAATAGATGACCGTGAACTCCTCGCCCTCCGCGAAGACCTCGCCCTCCATGTGCTCCGGACACCACGGCAGATCGCCTGCAAACAGCTCAACGTCCGCAGGGTCCACCCATAGCAACCGAAAAGCCCCAGCAATGTCCCGTTTCGAAAGCAAGACCGTGATGCCAGGGAGGCGGCGTTTGATCCACAAAACCAACCTGGCAACCTGCGCATGCTTGGGCTGAAGCGCCGGGGGATGGAAGGTCTTCTCCGTAAAGGCATTGACACCCCGTTGGTCATGAACAACACGCTTGTCAGGGGCAATCGACCTGTCCGGAAGCATCTTATCCACAGCGTTGAATGGACTCGAAACCACCTTTGACAAAGCCGGATGGTTCGCTGGGGCCACAAGGACCCGCTTTCAGGACGTCCTTCCAAATCTGCTTGAAGACCTGGTCGAGGTTTCGTCGGGCGTTGGGGTGAGGTTTGGCACGTACCCGTTGGCGGGGCCCATTGTATCTGGCTGCCAACCCTTTGTGTCGGACTTCCCTCATGTAGGCCAGCGTGTCAGGGTGCAAAATGGTATCGAGGATGGTCTCGTCGACACCCGCGAGGTTGTTGAGGCCGTTCTCTTCACGAACATGCACATGGTCCACGTAGTCCTCTGCTGCCGCCTTCGCGTCTCGCGTAGGTGCCCGATATCCTTCCACACAACGAGGTTCCAAAGACCCGGCCCTGGTCTCCCCTTCCAAACTGACAAACTGACCCATGCACAAGCTTGAACCGGCAAGTCCTGGACAATGGAGTAGATCTCGTCATCATCATCAAGGCTGTCCAACCATCCAGGAGGGCCATGAAAACGGGGTGGTGGTACGGGACTCTCGAACAAAGAGGTAGTTCTTGGAGCCAGTGGTGGCGCCCGCGCTTCTGGGACGGACATGGTTGAAGCCAATGGCCCTGCTTGCACTTCTGGCACGGAGGTGGTTGAAGCCCGTGATGTCGCCTGCGCTTCTGGCGCAAAGGTGGTTGAAGCCCATGATGTCGCCCGCGCGTCTGGCACGGAGGTGGTTGGAGCCCGTGATGTCGCCTGCGCTTCTGGCACTGGTTGAAGCCCATGATGTCGCCCGCACTTCTGGCACGGAGGTGGTTGAAGCCCACGATGTCGCCTGCGCTTCTGGCACGAAGGTGGTTGAAGCCAAGGATGTCGCCCGCGCTTCTGGCGCAGAGGCGGTTGAAGCCAAGGATGTCGCCCGCTTCTGGCACGGAGGTGGTTGAAGTCAAGGATGTCGCCTGCACTGATGGCCAAGCAGAATCAGCAGCGGGGTACTCGAAACCAGGAGCTCGCAACTGAGGTTGCTGATTGTTGTCTAGCGAAGTCAAGGATGTCGCCTGCACTGATGGCCAAGCAGAATCAGAAGCGGGGTACCCGAAACCATGAGCTGCCAACTGAGGCTGTTGCTTGTTGTCTAGCGGGCCCATATCTCCTGCTGCTCTGGCATCGTCTGTCTCCTGTGGCAAGCAAAAGGTCTCACCCCCCCCCCCTTTCGGGACCAACGCTGCACTCAGCAAGTCCACCACAACCTTGACAAACTCAGGTGCAGAAACCCCAGCTTCCGCACAGTGTGGCCACAGCACCCGGTCGAGAGCCTTTGAGGGCAATATGGCGGTGTGCTCCACCGACTCCCGGGCAACGGCGGCTCAGTGCAGCGGCCAATGCGGAACACTTGCGGAAGACCACACGAGTGCGATGATGATAAAAGCCGTCGCCTTCTGAAAAGGCCCAAACCAAAGGCACACATGGAAACTCAACGAAGTCCACATCCGGCCGGGCCAAAATTGCTTTCCACCATGGAAGGTCCCACATCTTCGGGTACCTTCCACTGCGCGCCGTGCTCTCTGCGATGGGAAAAGCGTCGCCGTCCAAACCTGCCAGGAAGCCCTCCGCCGCAGCCTTGCTCAACAAGTTGCCCAGGCGCTCCGCATCCTTGAGAGGCGCCCCATTGGCCCCTCCTTCAGGGCACTCAAAGGTTCGAGTTGCTCCGTTCTCCAACAAGGACCAATCGCAGAAAGAAGTGCATGGAGGTGCAAACCACCACACGTTGGCCTTTGCCTCGCTTGACACTGTAGAGCATGTCCTTGACAACGTGGGGCAGGGTCAGATCACAAGCTGCAATGTACCCTTGACGAAGATGAGGGTCATGGAAAACTTCAATGGGCTCCATGCACGCCATCCCGGCTTGCCTCCACGCGCGTGTCAACACAGCTTTGCCCGCAAAGACCTCCTGCAAACACAAGACTTCGCCCCGGACAGGAACTCCTTGCTCAAGTGGTGTAGCCCCTGCCTTGATGCAACCCACAATTGCTGCCGCAGCTAGGTTGCTTAGTCTCCGTGGGGCGCAAGGATCCACGATCTCCAGCCTTCCGTCCCTCTTTGCACAGCCGACACGTGACCCGACCCGGGCTCGTTCGCTCTTGATCATGACGAGAGTGCCAGAAGAAAAGGAAGCCCAAAGCTGGAGTATCATAAGGCTGCCATTGATCCAAATGTTGTTGCTGATCAAGTTCCGCGGGCGGCTCCAGGAGAACCATATGACCACGCCAAATCAGAACCCAGCATCCAACCCCCTTCGGCCCACATCGAGCCTGTCACTGTCTCCACCACCAGGTTGCCGAGGTAATTGGCGCGAATAATTGGCGCGAATCACAATCAGCTTCCCGTCCTCCAAATCCGGAATCGGAAAGACAGCGTGCGACCTGAAATCCTTGTCGTGGTTGGCATGGATCATGTCGTGGGTGTAGACGCGCAATGGGAGCCACTCGCTCCGCTGGTTCGCCCATCGCGGACTGTGCCTCTGCTGCTTGACGTGCTTGATCAAGTCGGATTTCGCAGCTCTTGTCCGCCGCCTCGTCCATTGAAGGTTGTCGAGCCAGCTTTCGCCACAGGACCCCTGCTGCAATGGCCTTTGTGACGCATGGTCGTTTTCCACACCCTCGTCTGGTTAGCGTAGAACGCCTGCCAACTCATCCGACATAGCCACTTTTTTCTTGTAGTCCCAAGATCCAACGACCGCCACCGATACGGACATGCCCTCTGCCTGGTCGCCCTGGCTCCCAGGAGGTCTCGGCCTCGGACACCGCAATGCCCTTCTCGGACTCTGCCTTGCACTCCGTGGCGCGCTCCAACGCCTCTGCAGCCATGTCGCCGACGCCGTAGGTCACCATCTCGCCCACCAACTCCTCAAAGGTCGCGTTGGGATCCAAAGCCACACGTGCCGCAGCCCATTCGAGGCCTCGTTCAATCGGCTTAGCACCGCCCTTCTGCCAAGTCGCGCGTGACGGAGCTTCGTCGTTATCCAACCAGCTGTGATCGGGACCTTGGATCTTCTGTCGCATGTCCTCCTCCGCCGGTGTAATCGACAGGAACTCTTCCGGGACATCCCAGAACTGGACGACCTTTTCGCCCCCAGCGCGCGTGGTCTCCCCTTTGTCGGCGTCCGACCCAGCACGCTTGCCATCCACGACCTTGTCGGCTTTGTCCTTGGCCATGCCGGTGCGGAGTGCCTTGATCTTGTCGTTCACCGTCTCCTTGGTTTCGATCTTGAGGCCTTTGAGTCCACCTCGCCTGAGGAGCTGCATTTGGACACATGGGTCAAGCTGAGAGAAACGCCCTTGCAATCCTGCGTGAGATCGTTGGCATGCTTGATTTTGGCAACCAAGATGAGCCAGTGCGCCCCAGCACAACAACGTGCCATTCTTGTCCATAGGTGTCCTGGCCTTCGCTTGATTTATCTCCTCTTGTGACAAACGAGGCCCCCGCAATGCCTTGAGAGTAGGCTTGTCCTCCGCTCCAGCGCGCACCCCCGGGCCTTTCTCCACTCTCCGACCGCCTTCCCACGTCATGCGCCGCAGCATCCGCTCTTGCCGCCGTTCGATTCGAGGAACCACCAGTAGCAAACCAGCCCTCGGGATTCAAGAGGTCGAAGGTTCGGGGAAGTTTCAACCAGGCATGACCATGCTCGTTGGGCAACAGTGCAAAGAATTTGATGTCCTGCAGCGACATGGTCTCTCTCCCGGCCTCCTTTTTGAGCAAGCGAAGAATCTCTTTCAACTCCTCGAGGAAACGCCAATGCAACTCCTCCCGCACCTCTGACAACACAGCCAAAGGCCATTTGTGCGGTGTAGCCTGATGCCATTCCAGTCCTCAAACTTGGTGGTGGGAGCAGGTCGTTGATCAGCTCCTCCTTTGTTCGCACGGGCTTCGTAGGTGAAGGCGTCGAGCTCGGCGTCCGTGTAGGAAATGAAGTCGGTGGCGCGCATTCCTTCTCCTGACTGCCCCAATAAGGGCCTGCGAGACCAATGGCCAGGCGGTTGGTGACCTTCCTTTCGTAACTTGGTGGAGGCCCCGATTTGTGCCGAGAGAAGTGCATTGGCTAAAGCTTGCCCTTGTTCCCCTGCCCCAATCGTCACCTGGTACTGGTTACAGGCTTGAAGAAGAAAAACCAGCTCCTCAGATTGTCGATTGAGGCCTTTAAGGGTGCCGGAAGGTGCCGAGGTCGTGTCTGTATGACTCGACCAACGAAGCGATCTCAGCGGTCTGTGACTTGATGGCCCTGGCGATGTCCTCAATGGTGCCGGTAGTTTCATCAGCTGGGGGTGCAGGTAAATGGCTGGAGCGGCAATCTTGACCTCAGGAACCACGGAATTGCTTCGCTTGGCCACGGCCGGCTGCTCACATGCACTGACCACCTCCCAGGATTTTGCAGTCCCTTCCCTTCGTCGAACTTTCAGACAGGGAGGCGCTGAGGATTTCGGGCTCAGCCCGCTGCCAGGCTTTGATGAACTTGGTGAGGCCCTTCTGCCCCTTCTCTTGCTCGAGCACGGCCTGCTGCACCAAAGTTGCGGTAGCCAAAGTCAAACCTCGTTCCGTGGCCAAGTTCACCCTGACCAAGGCCCAGCTGGCGACCTTCAGCATATTGATTGAAGAACTCCTCCAGCAATGGGGTCTCCACATCACGAGACGGGGAGTCTTGCAGGCCCAGCAGCGCCAAGTTTCGCTGAATGCTGGACTTGGGTGTGCTGCCTGGAGACTTTCGAGGCTGAGTTGCCGCGCCGTCGCCCTTGACCTCCTCCAACAACTTCCGTAGATCTCGTAGAGCAACTTTTCCTCCTTGCCCTTCGAGAGGCAGCTCAGGTTCTTCAGGATCATCACCAGGTCGCGTGACAGCCGGATGGGCCACCCTCGTTGGACGTGGAGACAGCCGCCTGGTAGGTGTGGAAGTAGGCTCGCAATGTGACCTGCATAGCCGAACACCTTTGGCCTCCTCGACTGCCACCCTCTTGCAACCCACTCTGCTACAGGCTTGAGGCCGTCGCTTGCGCTCATACTCAAAGGCATGCCCAAGACACAGCCGTGCCTGACCGGAAGGGCAAAACCCATCCTCATGAAGCAGCTCCAAGGTGATGGAACCCTTACTCTTGCACGGCCCCTTTGACAAACATGTATCTTGCAGCTCCTCGGACCACCGGACCTTGTGCGCGTCACACGCCACCTCTTCAGTCTCTGATTCAGAGCCAAACTCCAAGCGGGTGACCTTCTTGGCCTCAGTGGCAGTTGCCCAACACCAGGTCCCTAAAGTCCTGCCAGCCTTCGCCGCCTCGAGGCAGGCGTACTCCTTGAAGTGTTGTCCCTCCTCTGCGCAGTTGAGGTTACGACACAGATGGAGTTTATCATCCCCCCTGCAAGCTTCCACGATTTCGGGATCACCACGCATGGAATACACTCACGAACAAACCCGGAGTCCTAATCGTCTGGCTGTCGGCCCCAACCTTGAAGACGGCAATCTTGCCCTCTCGCCTGATCAGAACCCACTTGTCGGAGGAACCAGTCTTCTTCAGGTGCGGAGGTCAGCAGTCTCAGGGATCCTACCCGTACCCGGCCCCTGGAAATTGGCACCGGCAGCTTCAGGTACCCCGCCTGCAGCACGTTGCGCCCAATACACCAGAGTGCCCAACTTCTTCACAGTGGTACGAGCTATCCAAATGATGCCCATCAACACTGCTGAACAGAGGGAAATCACCGGCCAGCATATAGCCCACATGTAGTGCGCCATGAGACAAACCAGGAGCAACAGGACCAACCGTAGCGCCCTTGACACCCGCTTTTGACTCCTTGCCATGCACTGCCGAAGATTATCCATCCCACAAAGCTTACAAGGGCATCCGCTGCCACGCCCAGCCAAGCATCCCATGAAAAGGAGGAACCGGACTTATCCTTCTCATCCTCCCTGGAAAACAAAGCCTCACCCGCGGCCTCTGCCCAGGCGTAGCCGTCCTCAACCTTGCTGTCGAACCATTGTCTCGCCTGCAACCATGGATTGGGGTCACTGCTGTTCACCTGAGGTGTGATCGTGACATTGGGGTTCCAGCCCTTGAAGCCCGGGAACCATCCACCAGTTGCAGTGAGCAGCGAAGCTACGACTACTGGGGGGAGGTGTGGCATAACGCCACCACCTACAGCAAAAAGCCAAAACCCTGCAGATGCGCAACCCTTTCGCTGCAGAAAAGCATCAGTTACTTCCTAACTTATCATTATTGTCAATGATAAATAGCAATAGTCGAAATAGTAATGCTACTGGCACTAATCGTGTTCATGATACTACTGACACGGTTATTATAACTATACTCATACACAATGACAGAGGTTCTTGGTGCCGTCGAGCGCTTGGAGAAGGAGACTTTGCGGTCTAAATTCATTCGACCAAACAGAACCTCCCTTGCTTCTAGTCCTTTCGCATGAAATTCTGTGTTTGGAATCAGTCCTTGTCTTTCTGACTTTCGGTTTGAGGTAGGCATGTTGTGGAGCAAAAAGTCATTATGACATGCCCCTCGCATTCGCTAACATGCCAGATCAGGTCAAGGCCAGATGTCGAGGCCGTTTGGGGGTTGTCCCAAATTTCGAGGTACATTTTTGGGGCCTTGGAGTTTCCCATAATAAGACTAGGACCCTAACATACTATAGCCCTAGTCACTAGGACTATAGTATGTTCGGGTTTATAATATTGGGGTCCCCGCATGAAGGGAAACTACCACACTGAAGTGGAAGAGAATAATTCTTAGGCCCCTCGACCTTGGAGATCTTCAGGGTTTGAGCTGGGGATATGTTTGGGTTCCGAACCTAACAAAACTAGGGTTCGGGTGCAGGCTTAGACTGCTGACAGGTTCTCAAGCCCTGCAGGCTGTTAACTGTGCAGCTTGCATTTGACATTCAAGATGCAGCTGCGCCATTCGCACTGTCAGGTGCGAGGGTCGAGCCGTAAGTGCTTTGGATCTTGCATTCCGTGGTGTTTCTGTTGATGGCTTGCGGCCATTCAGGAGTTTGCAGATCAGGCTATTTGATCTAGGTTCTTTAGAGGGCTCTCTGAGGGATTCCAAGCTGCACCAGGAGGTGGTGGAATTGAAGCGGGAGGATGAGAGCCTGAAGGACCACCGATCCCGGCCATTTGTTTTGTGTTGGCTCCCTCATGCCTGTTGTAGTGACGGTAGCAAGGGGGTTGTTCGAATTCGCAAGCGTGTATACTCTGTATATACGCGTGCAAACAAAAACATGAACATGACAGCTGCGGCTGGCGGATTTTGTTTTTCTGGACATGGTTAAGAATCATGGAGTCAGCTTTGTCTTCCCTAAACTCTAAACCCCTAACCCTTTTTGGGTCACCAGTGAAAAAGCGACCAGGAGATGGTCTCCTTGGGAGCTGCGCGCAAGGAAGGCTCCAACAGCGTGGACGGCCGAATGTTCAGCCCCGGCATGTCAGCCCTGCTGTCGGAATTTCAAAATGAGACTTGGGTTCTTATTATAGCCACGCACCATCACGTCATGATTCTGGTTTATTGAGCTGCTACTTTGTTCCAATTTCAGCTTGTTGGGGCTTATGTACGCAGTCCTAGCATTGACTCTACTGGTTTCAGATCAAGTCTCGGGTTTCGGCCCCAGATGTGCTTGGATAAAGGCTGGAATTGTTACGGAATAAGGAAAGGACGCGGCATGATGAGGCCGATCAGCTTCAGCTGGGTTTGTATGTTGTGCCTCCCAATGCTGTTGGCAAACCTATTTCTCAAGCTACCGAACAGAAGTACTAATCCGAGCCCTACACAATCTCTACACGTTCCTTGGAACAGCCTTCTGTCGCCCTATGTATTGCGGGAGTGAGGGTGCCTCAACGTCCTTCTCTTAAACCTGAGCGCGGCAAAGGAGAGCTCTGAGGACTTCCGCCCGCAATGCGGCTGGGTCGAGCTTCATGGATTTGGGATCCCAATGTTTCCCCTAACTCCTATGCCCGTACTGATAGGTAGTTTCCATTTGCCTGACCCCATACATTCCTACATATCCCTATTAAAAACCCTCTGATAGAGCCCGCCTTTTTAAGCTTTTTGGGAGCCTCTCCCTGTCATCTCTGGGACTTCTTCACTGTCATCTACCCTGGCATGCTTCAGAGATCTTTTGTAAGAGAAATTGAAAAGTCGTCTTTTCATGAGATCCATGGCCGCTTCCACCCATGCTGCAGAGATGGGTACAGTGGCGGACCCCACAGAGCTAAGTGGAGGAGCATTTCCCAAAGATACGCGATCAAGCAGAGCCAGGCCTCTGATAGCACAGCTGATGAGGAAGCATTTAATTAGGACAGACCCCTTGGGCCGGTGCTAAAAAGCAAGTGGTTCTGTTCCTGTTGCTGGCGGAGTTGCCGGTGGAGTTGCCGGTGGTGGTGGTGGTGGTGGCGGCGGCGGTGGTGGTGGTGGTGGCCCTGGCGGCGGCGGCGGTCTTCCTGCTTCCTGGACTGCGCCCTTGCCCTGACACCCCGCATAAGGCACACCGCAGCCCGCTGAAGGCTGTTCAGATGTTGTCGTGATCTCACATCCGAGGCAAGCGCTCCACCACACGACTTATGAACGCGGACGCATTGAAGGGAGCCTCGGCCAAGGCTGAGGCTTTGCAGGTGGGAGATTTTTCAAACCCCGCTGCTAACCAAGCATTTGTCCGCTCACTAGCGGAGGGGTCCGGCATTTTGGGTGTGACCTACAGTCTTGAGGTGGCAAGCTATGTCAGGACCCACGCTGTGATGTACACACAACAGTCCAAAGGCTGTGAGTCTAGAAGAACCGACATGCAGGGACACTTGCCATTGCAAGTGATGCCCCAGTCAACAGGTGGCTATTCGCAAGGCGGCAACGCGAGAATCCACGTCTACGTGTGCCGTGGCCACTGGGCAGTTCTTTCGTAAAGCCGCCGCCGTCGGTGCTCATTGAGAGGACATGATGTGGCAAGAAAGAAAAGGAATCTGTCGCATCCACTAGGTTCCATGTAATAATCACAAATACGGCCAAGATGGGTGTTGAGATTTTGTGGAGGATTATTAGAGTCTTGTTTTTTGCGGTCCATGCTCGATGCATGTTTGTTGGTAGGAGCCACTGAACGGAAGTCAAACGCTCAAACATGCCCCCCCCCCCACTCACAAAAAAAACAAACAAACTTTCAAAGCAGCGTCACCCGAGGTTTATATTCGAGCGTTTGTTATCATGCCAATGCACAACTTCTGTTCACTAACACTGTTTCATTTGCAGGTGAATGAAGTGAGATGCATGTTCCAAATGTGAGCGGCCAAGGGTCAGTTGACGCTGATGGATTTTCGGACAAGCGGAGTTGTGGAGACCTGCTGCCCGGTAGATGACAAGGCCTGGTGGATAGGATACGCGTATTCGTTCCAGATGTGAGTGTGTTTTGTAGAACGTCACTTTCGGATCTCCGGCTCCTGACCTAATGATGCAAATCCTCATGGACAGTAGTAAGGTTGAGGAGTATGGCTGAGTAGTGGTTTCAGGTCTACATTTCACGCTTGGGATTTGAGACTTGAGACTTGCTAGTGTTTTGGTCGCTACCTGGCTTGCACTCCAGCTTTCTTTTGCTAGGGGGTGGGGGATCCATTCAGGAAATTCAGGCATGTGCTTGCTCGTCCTACAAGAGGTGCTTGTCAGAGCCTCCCGGCAGACATGCTGCGGGGGATTTACCGACATGTGCATCACGACTGAAAAGCAGGGCGGATCTGATCAAACACCGAGTCCTTGCGAGCACGCCGTGCTCACAAACAACTTTATAACCGCACATGATAGTCATCATAGAAGTAATAGCCATAACAATAATAGTAGTAATATGAATGGTATTAATGATGGAAATAACCGTGGAAGCCACATAGAAAAGACTGAGTGGTTACAGGGGGCCACGCGGTGACCTTCCAAGGAACTTGCCACCTCAGCAAGTTTGTTTAGCCGAGTGCTCGCAGATGAGGAGGACCAAAATCATGCAATCCAAATTAAAGCCCAAACGCCATACCCCAAACCCCAAACCCTTAATCCCTCAGAGCCCTGAGGCTCCAAGCTTCAACCCTGAACCCTAAACCCTAAGTGAGCTATAGTCTAAACTCCTGAAGGGGGTTATATAGGAGGATGAAAAAATGGACGAAAATAGGCATTCTTACGGGGGATCCTAGGAGTGTAGACTATGGCTCAACTGGAGCGAGGCCTGCGCGGGATGCGCTTCTTTCTCGGGAGGTGCTTGCCAGGCATGCGCAGAGGGCTTCTGAGTCTAACTTTGGCAAAATTGGAGTTTCCACAAAACAAGGGGACCCCAATATAGACCCGCAAAATATTAGAAAATCTTATTATTGGGACCCCTGAATAGGTACCCCTAGTTGTGGCACTCGGTTCCGAGGGCACTTGGGAGGGTTTAGGGTTTAGGGAAATCAGATTGGAAATTCAATACAGGTTGCATTATGGGGATCCCTATACAGTAACCCTATATTTTAGCAAGCTTGTGTTTGCTTGTGTGTATGTGTACAAGTGCATATATGAGTATATATATATATATGTATATATGTATATATCTATCTATCTCTTTATCTCTCGCTTTTTGATGCGGCGCCTTTCGATACTACAGGAAGCCTCCTTGCACCAGACATTATGGAACAAAAAGACGCACCTTCTCTAGAGAATGAGTGGGGAATGGGCATGTAAACATGAAGAATCCCTGATTTCGGCAGACCCTAGCATTCTAGAGGCACAACCATTCGCACGAGAACTCCAAGCGGGGGAGGCTCTACGAAAGTGGGTTCAAAGTCCCCAGCTCTCGGGTGGTCCCCTGCGTAATTTAAGGTATGCGCCACTCAACAAGTTCCCGAAGCCTTCGAATTTCAACATGCAGCTATCCAACTCATCCCAGGCTTCATGACCCGCGACGGTGCTTGCACGGCCTGCACCAGCGCGGCGGGCTGGCTCAGCGTGGAGGGAAAAAGCTGCCGGGAGCTTCCAGCTTCTGGGTGTAGCGACGAGAAGGTGCGCGGTCAGCCCCTTGGCGCGGAGTTGCAGGTGTTTGTGGATGAATGGGGGTACCGGTTCGGGATGCTTTGGATGTTTGGCAAGCATTGTCGGCTTCATTGGACTTGTCGTAGCGCTGTTCTTATCCAATTGTTAGACGTTTGGAGAAGCTTTGCAGAGAATCGGCCCAAAGGTAGATCGCATCTCCCATCGTTGTATTATCGAACCGTTGTCTTCCCTGGCGTTCTAGGTTCGATTCACATGACAACGTTCAGCATGTTTGTTTGTTCTCCTGGGTGGGCTTGCTCAGCGGATAGCTTCATTCCTGCGCACCCGTCAAAAAACCCTAAACCCTAAACCAAGTTTGTTCCTTGTAGCCCCAGCCTGCAATTTTGGTTGTGACGTTTCAGGATTCACAGTCTTGCTTTCTTTTCAGCCCGGCAATTTGGTCCGAACTAGGTGGATGCTGTTTCAAAGAAGGCTGGTGATTGGGCGCTTCACCTCCATAAGTCAAGCTTCCTGAAGGATACTTAGTTGACGCTTGCAGAGCTTGTCGGGCCGAATTCTTAATACGAATAAGTACTACTAATCGTAATAGTACGAAAAGAAGTCATAATGGTAGTAATCACTCAAAAGGGTAATGAACATGATAACGCCCAGAAGGTGGATGTCTAACATGACGTAGGGATTCATCTCGGGGTCCCGACACTTGGACTTCATCTCTTTGGTGTTGGGTATTCAGGACAAGACTCAGGAGAAGTGCTCAGAGGCATTCGCTCGAGACAAAGCTTATGCAAGCGTGGCAGACTTAAGCCTGACTGTCAGTACCATTGACTGCCAGAACCATATCTTGTTTTGCGTGAATAGCCAGCCTTAACGTCCTAACTATGTAATACCGTCGTCTTCCCCTCTCGTAGTGCTGCTTAGAGTTCTGGGCGACATGAGGTCCAGCAATGAGGCTTGCTGCCAGTGCGGTGGCGGCCTGGTCACGCCCACGCCCTTCTCATACCCCAACCGCCGTTGGTCTCTGGACGTGCTTGCTGCTGGGGCTTCGGGCTTGGGAGTTTGGATTTTGGGTCACAGCTACTAGAAATCACACCGGTAGTAGACTGCAAAACCAATCAAGCTTCTGGATGAGTTGAACAGTACATAGCAGCAGAGACCCTACTTCCGCACAGCTTGGTGTTGTGGCATGGTTTGAAACTTGAACCTAGGGCATGGGAAGGAAAGGACGTCACACAAGAAGCAACAGAACATGGAGGTCTTCGGCCCTGCCCCGGCTACACAAGCTCAGCTTTGAGCCCCAACATCCGCAGTCTTTGGATCCTTGACCACAAACCCTCAAGTCCCTCCTGTGCTGCTTAACAGGACTCCAACATTGTGCTGAAGCCAGAGCCCCGAACAGCAGATCGCTACACGGTGGATTCCAAGTGCGAGCTGGCTGTTCACAACTTGACCATTGACCCCGGGCAGTTTTGGAGGGTTTCGTTCTTGGAGCTGGCAGGGGTGGGGCAGCTGAAGAATATTGGGCGCGGTGTTCTTTTCATTGATGGGCCTTTGAGGTTGGGCGTGAAGTGGTGGCATGCAGAAGGCTTCCTAGCCAGGTGAACGTCCAAAGTCCGGCGTTTGTGGGTGGCTTGTGGATGTATCAATGTCCGAACAGCGGCCCGAGGACAGCACAACGGGCGTGATCTCTTATATGCCAGGGCGCGCGAAGCCAAGAGAGGCCAGCGGAGTCTCAGGTGAACAGAGCTTTCAAGAAAAGGATTTCGAGATATTTAATAGGAAAAGGGGAGTCACGTTCTCTTTTCGTAATGCATTCTCAAATACAACATGTACTAAGATATCGTCTAATGTATTATACTACATAATAGGCTGCAAGACACTATAATATAAATATCTGTACTGCTCATGCTCGGAAAGCAGACTGGGCTTCGAATTGGGTTGGCGACAGAGTCCAAGGTGGGCTAGGTTCTGTCTTGGCAGGGATGTTTGCTCGTGTGATAAGTCCCCCGGAAGGCCCAAAGGCCTGCTACCCTAAACCCTATATCCTAAGCCCTACCCCAAACCCTAAGCCGTCAAAACATTCTAGGCGGGTTGCGCATGGATTGTTCTAGGAATCCACTCCCTCGCTGCCCCTGACGCACGAGTACGGCTAGCTTTCAGTGCCTAGACGTTGACCGAAGCTTGCATATCTAGGATTTTGAGGCCAGCGGCCTTAAAGCAAGAGCAGGCCGCGTAGACGTGAAAGTCCGACTGTTGAGGTTTAAGGTCCCCTGGCAGGGTTGTTCTTGAAAGACTGGGTTGTGAGAGATCTTTGTGTACACGCGGGTTTGTTGGTCCTGGCAAAGTTAGGTTCATACTTGGAATGGCTTCTGAGTCCCAACATGGTGGAACTGAGATGACCTTACGTAAGCCTTGGAAAGAACTCATGACGCCATTTACAACCCCAAAAGTTTCTTAAAGTATCAAACCTTAACTCTCAAGCCATGGTAGCCTACAATCCGAAGATCATCCCAAGAGGCCTTCAGCTTCGAGTGCGAGGTCACCTCACACCAAGCGGCAGGAGTTAGCTTGATTGCCACCGGGATTTGCACTGGAGTGTCTAGGGGCCTCCCACATACAATCTTCCCTAGTAAGCCAGCCGTACAAGAAGATCCATTCAAGCTCCTTTAACAATTTGTACTAGGTAATCCTTGTGGCCGCCATACGGAGGCTTTAAGTCACAAACATTCTCAACTCATAGTCGTTCCACAAATCCCAAGAAGCGGGCGCTCGCGGGGGGGGGGGGTTACTGCCCGCCACTACTGCTGCTTTGGTGCTACTGGTACAGCTCACCCCTTCAGCTCACTTCAGTGTAAGCGACTCTGCTCTGAGAATTGTATATGCAACCCTTCGAACCTTACCCCACAGATGCGGGAGGTTCTTGCATATCACAAAAAGTATACATATATAGATATATATATATTATAAGGCCCATCATTAGGACCCTCGAACAAAAGAACCCTGATTTTCGGAAACTCCCGTATGGGGTCCTGCATGCTGTAGTTAAATTGAGAGCCTCCCTTGCTTATTAAACCTGGCGGATACGAAGCCAACGTCCGCGTCCTACTTCGGAGGAATGGATCCCTAGCTAGTCCCCATAAATTTCCAAACTTCTCCACTCCTCTGTACAGAATAAGCGAGTAAGGCTGTAAGCTGCCGACTCCAAGACCGATGGTTTGAAACTTCAAGGCTCAGAAACCCAAGCTACACCAGCTGATTTCTTGGCCCTGCCTGAAACAAGAATTACAAATTTGTATCCCTGCATATGGAGGTCGAGGGTTTCGCAAGCTGCTTCGTAAGCCCAGGCGACTGTGACGGTGGCCGCCGATGTGGTGAGTTACAGCTCCGCCACGCTGCTCTTCCACAAAGGCTCTGGGCTCGGCTCCAGTCCAAAGGGGGGGAAGTGGTCCATGGGAATTTCCCCAAATCTGAGGCTTTGCGGTTTTTTGGGGTGGTTAATGTAGAGACTCTGGGCCGCTCACTTGAAACAGCCTTCAAATCCTGAATCCAGAAAACTCTAGATGTCCTCAAAACCTAAGCGCCAAAAATCGGAAGCCCCCTGAAGTGCCACTCAAGCCGCCCCGAACTCTTCCACCAAATGCGCATTCGAGACCCTCAACCGTGGAGCTTCTCAGGCCCATGGCCCGTGATGGCCTTGGCTTAAAATCCATCCAGCAAGCACAGGCTTCCTTTGAGAGCCGTTTTGGAGCAGGTTCTTGTTTCAAAGGCATCTTGCAATAGCCGGAAAGCTGGAACAGGAGACTCCTTTGGGCACGTGGGGTTATTGCCGTGACTCGCAGGTCGCAAAACCTCAGATGTCCAGGTCGTTTCTGGTGTTGCAACTCCGCGCACCCTTTGGGGTTTAGGACCTTATCAGACCTGGTTCCTCAAGTGGGAGGTACTCAGGAGGCGCCTTTGCTCACGGGCGCGAACTGGTCAGATTTCGAACTGGGGTGCGCCCCCGAGGCACAGAAGGGCTTGGAATGCATGATGTCCTGTCCACATGAAGCTTCAGCAATTCTGCAAAAGCAGCTGGCACTCAGTCACGGGTTTGTGGGAGGCTTCCAAGGCAGTTTCCCTAGCTTGGCTCGTAGGAACTCGGGGAGTTGTCATACAGTGCCTTTGGGTTGATTCTCCCGGGATCCTAGAGGAGACCCGAGTCGAAGGGGCAGGCAATTAGCCAGCAAGAGCAAACGTTTTGGTCGAACTTGCGCAACAGCTGAGTATTCAAATAATAGTAGTAGTAGTAGTAGTAGTAGTCGTCGTCGTCGTCGTCGTCGTCGTCGTCGTCGTCGTCGTAGCAGCAATAGTAGTAATCATAGCAATGATAACCATACCTATAGTAATAACAAACCATGGGACTTCTTCTGGAAGATGGGAATGCGAAGCAAGCAGCTGGGTGACAGTTGTGAGTCTGCATTCGCAATCCCCATCTCCTTACTCAAAGCCAGTAATCTCAGCAGGTAGATTGTAGGTTCGCGGATGCTTATCCCCTGGCGCGTCATCTACTGCCTGGCTTCCCTGAGCCCCTGAACAAGATCTCCTGTTGTCGAGAGATCCTAAACCTTAGAGCCTAAACCCCAGATCAAACAAAAAAACAAAGAAAAACAGGTTGCTTGGCTCGCCATCGACAAGGCCAGTGGCGTCCTCCGCTACGTGGATGGCGCTGGGGGAGGCGTCTCGGTGGCTGATGACAAGTTCTTCGGCCAGGACGCGGATGCCGCTGGGGTTCAGGGTTTAAGGTTGAAGGTTTTGGGTGAAAAAATCTTAATGTGCGATGGGACAATCGTGTGCCACCGGCCTTGCAGATCAGACTTTTCTTGCAGACGCGGCGAAGGATGGAGCTGTCTGCGGTGTCACAGCCATGCAGAACAACCACAAGTGCTTTGACTGATTTTTGTCTCAGAGGTCATGGTGCAGGCCCTTGCCTCCAGTTGAGGGTTTGCGGGTCTCAGTTTTTCCGGACATCAAGTGTGCTTTGAGACCCCTCGGTTGTGCATGAAAATGATGAGGCAGCTAAAATCTTTGTAACAACTTTTAGCTCCCCGACGAAAGTCAACCCTCACTGTCGCTATCTCAGACTTGCTTTTCGAACAACTGAAACCTGGAATCTTCGACCCTCTGCGTGAACTGTTCCCGTGACCTCAACTGCCTAACACATGAAACTGTAGGTAAGAGGGATAGCACGGCCTAAAGGCCGTCTCTCAGGGAAACCAACCCTTCAACAAGGGAGTCCGCAAGCCAGGCATCAAGTGTCTTTGGTCGCAATTCGGCCCCGCCCGTGGTCCTCCCTGGAGCATCTTGGAGCATGAGGCCTATCTAGACCTCCCAGATACCCGCAATAGTTGCCTTTAAGCTAGAGTAACAGGATATGATAGGTTTAAAGCCTTTGCCTATGGGTATTTAGCAGGTCTAGGTGTTTACCTGAAATTCTAGATTTGAGTTCTGATGGCGAATATAAGGATCTATGTTAGGACATCTTGTTTTCAGTACACAGGCTTCTGGAGTACATCTTGCTTTGCTGTCATCCCTGTTCTCTTAGCCCTCCGGCCCAAATTTTCAGCCTTCGGCATCTGCCAGCTGCTTCCGAAGGTATGACCTGGGTGTTGTCGCCGTGACCATCGGAGAGGAGTTGCACCCGCTGGCGCCGAAGCCCCACAAGGAGCAAGGCGCAGCGATTTACACCGGCATTCCTTAGCTTGCCAACTAAGCCCTGACCAACGGCAGGCGTGATGAAGCCATGGCAACCCGGCGAGAAGGTCTCCTCTTTTCGAGCCCGCATTTTGTTTCTTCGCGTCATGGGGGGGCGGCGTTGAAGGCCTACATTATAGTTTCCACGGATCGGGTCTTCTTCTCAGGACGCCCCAATTGTTAGGGAGAGCTGTTTGTTCTTTTGCCCGTTGAAACAAGATGGACTGTAAAGGCAAGTCTACAATAATACAGATGACCCTCATTCAAAAGGATTAACAAGAAGTTTTTTTTTGAAGGTACAAGTATTGCCTTGCGGCATTCGCCGGCCCGCGTAAGACAAAGAAACCATGACAGACCGTGGCCGCCTGAGCCCCAAACAGTCCCAAATACGTTAAACATCCCTTTCTCGCCCTATGTGTAAATATCCCTATATAATCCCCATGCAATCCAAAAAGATCCTATATGAGCCATAATCTAAAATCCTAAAGGGGGCTTTATAGTGCATCATATAGGGGACTACTATAGGGGCTATTAATGGGGAGGCTAGGAGTTTAGAAGATAGCTCATATGGCGCCTATATAATCCTATATAACTCCTACAACCCCACTAACTTGATCCCACCTTAAAATTTCGACAAAGACATCGACCGCGGCCCGACGATTCCAGAGCATGAGAGTTTCTCACTATGGAAACCCTGGAGGATTCAGGGTTCCGAATACCCTCAAGAGGGACTGTCAAGTCCTTATATGATCCTCAGATGTCTTTGTGTACCCCTAGCTTGAGAAGACCCTAAACGCCCACACGGAGAAGCCTAAGGACCTACAACATGGACTGCGACGTCAGTGGCGCCAGCAATCAGACCCATTTCACGTTCGACCGGGTTCTCAGCATGGGCCTTTCGATGGCTTTTGATGGGTTTAGGGGTTGATCAAAGCATTGCAGGAATTTCGAGGATTCAGGCACAATGTATTGGAACTCAAGTGTAGGGATTCAAGCTGGTTCAAACTACCTCGGCCTTACTTTCAAGATCTGTGATCTGCTATTGAAATTCATATCTCGGCTCAGATTCTAATCACATCAGTTGGCGTGGTCAGTACCTGCCCCAGGCAGGGAGTCATGATAACCATTATATTAATTATAGTAATGATGGCAATAATAGCAATTGTAACAGCCGTCGAAATAATTGCAGTAATCATAGCAATAATAAGTAATAGCAACAACAAAGGTAGCAATAACAATAGTAGTACAAAGAGTGGTAACAATAATAACAGGAGCAATGATACTGCTGTCGGATTTCGTGCAACCAGGGTTCAGGTGTGGTCAAGTTTTCTGCGAGCCCTCCGTCTTCGAATGCTTCCTTAGGCAGTCCGGAAATCAAAGGCTCAATGTCTGGCGCAGCGCGCCAAACTGTTCCTCCAACAGATTGAAGTAGCCCGCAAGCCCCCCGAAGACTGGGGACTTGGTACGTAGCCTGGCGCGCAAGGGATTTTTTGGACCTAGAAGCAAAAAAGTTCTGTTGTTCTGAATAGGACAAAGGCAAAATCCACGAAACGCCCCGAAAGGGCTCCTATCTGGGCACCCCGTGCTGGACATCACGTCGGAGGGGGAGATCACGGTGGCTCCCTCCCCCACCCTTGGCCTCTTGCCTTGCAACTCTTTAGGTTTGCTGGGGTAGCAGGCATGGAGCATAGGGGAATTTCTCAACATGTGGAGACTACCAGAAAGCCACGCCTCAATGATCTCGATCTGGAGCGGTGAATGAGGAGGCTCTCTGTCGGATCCATGTTGTGAGCTTTAGAAGTTGGGTCATGTGTAGAGCTCACCTCAGATATCAGCGTGTTGATGTACGCTGTCGTCTTGGGTGACAGGGTTTCAGGCTCAGGGCTTGGGGCAATAGATATGCCTACGGCTTCAGCCCGAATCGTGCAAATGGATGTGTGAGTGGCTTTAGAGAGAGCCAGTCTAAAAGCTCAAGAACTGGGGAGGGGCTGCCTGGGGTGAACCTCGAGCTCAGGAACTTTGTAAGTGAAAAATGTGGAGTCAGATCCCTAGGATATCTTAGATTTGAGGCTCAGTCTTTGATGCTGCGCCTTCGACGGGATCGGAAAGAAAGGCCTTGCAAATCCTGCAGGGTTTTGGGTTCAGAGATCATTTGGGCTTAGGGTCGTTGCCAATCTTGTTGTTTTTGCAGATGGTCGTGCTTGTTGTAGAGCTGTTGAGCCTAGTGGTCTTGTCTTGTGCAGTGCCATCTGGGTTGTGACTTTTTGTGTGAAGCTTGTACGTTTGTATGGGGCGCTTAAAGCCTCTCTCTGTTTGTGGCTATAATTTGTGGAAAGCCTTCAATTTGTGTGTGATTCTGGAATGTAATCCCGTCACGGCTCTGGATAGAAAAAGTGTGGGGTCGCTGCCATGTAGGATTCGGTGCTGCGGACGCGAATCTTGTCATAGGAGGTTCAGCTCTGGGTGTCTTTGTTTCCAGAAGCCTCGGGATTAGTGCAGGCCATCACTCTGGCTTGCCGCGTTTTCGGTATCTTTCCCGACATGAGCCTCGCTCCAGCCTTCTGGATGCATCTCGGGTTTGGGGGTGCAGGCAGTGAGGGTTTGACGGGGTCCGGGGCAGAAGGTGTGGTGCTCGCCGGTTCAACTTGTTGTAATGCCTTCCGGGATCGATGCGAGCAGCAGTATTCCTTGATCAGTAAGCTCGTGAATCCCATCTATGCCACCAAGGATGTATGATTACTGTCAGGCTTTTGGCGATACGCTGCGGCAAGTGACAAAGGCGCGAGTATCCTCCAGCTTGAAGGCAGCTTAAGCCAAACTCAGGTGTAGATCCAGCAGACGCACAAACATCCTGAGCCTGTCAGAGCAAGGGATTACATTACTATTCCGACCGAAGTCTACGACCTTGCCACTGTAATTCCTAAGTGCGTAGAAACAAGTTTTGCGACATACTGTACTTTCTGTGTAGGAGGGTTATGAGGAGCATTTTTGTTTATTCATTCTTGTGGCTTCTACATTGCCCTGCCATCCCCAAGCCAAGGTTGAAACACAGTTAACCATCGAAGTGCAAGACACGGTGTGCTGGGTTCCGCAGACAGTCAAGGCATGGGCAAGGGGGCATCGGCTGAATACATCGGGACTTAGGGCATATAGGGTAGTTGTACAGGGTATATATGGGGGTTGTACAGGGAGTCTATCGGGATTTGCAGGTTGCAGGTTTTGAGTGTTGGTTGCTTTGAATGCCGCAGAGCCTAGGCTCAGATGGCAACCTTGTTTGCATGCCGGGAGGGTTCTTGTTTGGTTCAGGTCTGCGGAGTATGTTTCAATGTTGTAGGAGAGTAGGTCTCGGACTTCAAATTGACTGCTCAAGATTCAGAAGCCTGAGATTGCAGACCCGCTTGGCCTTCCAGCAAATGCTTCAGAGGCTTGAGAATGAATCGCTATTTTGGTGTGCCCTCATACTCAGCGAGTTGTTGCTGGCTTTTGACAGACATGTACCTAGTTGGAGCAAAGAGTTCAACACCTGTTCAGACATGTTGCAGCTCTACTGTTTCAGGCTCTTCGGGCAGTGTCTTCCTGTCAGTCCTCAGGATATGAGGTTTTCGACTCTGCAAAAAGTTTCAGAGAGTCAATCAAGTCTGGGCTGGGGAATTCCACTGTCATCCCAACACATCCCACCTTGGACTCTTCTCGGATGCAGTGGAACCTGAGCCCTTCGCTTGAGAAGCTGGGTCTCCGGTCCCAACTTCCAACATTCGTTGTTCGACATGATACCAACTCTGACACTACCGAATTATTCTCACCTGTGAGGCGGTGGCGGTGGTGGATGCCATTGCCACTTCTGAGGCGCGAATGATGAAGCGCACACTCTACCAGTCACCAAAAGGTTCAGGGGTCAAGCACAGGTTTGGGCTTGCTGTGAGGCAGGTTGAGGGTTGAGAAAACAAGGTTTAGGTTGAAATAATGAGAGGACGGTATAGCACACTTCTGGAAAGGATGCTCCTTAGTGTTCCGTAAACCGTACAGGAAGTGTTCAAATCCACGCCCTGTGAGAGGTGCCACAGCATGCACATCCCACAAGAGCTCAGATAACCTTTTGCTGCAGTGCCCTGTGCCTTTTTGCCTCTCACTTCGTGCTCTCCTTGTCGCCTGCCCTTAGCGTAGCAACTCCCTCCCTGCCTTCCTTGCGTGACATGGGCGCCTACAAGCTAGAAACGGAAGCCCCAGACCTAAGGACCCAGGGTCAGGGGCTTGCCAGTCATGGCTGGGCTTTGCCTCCAAAGCCTCTAGTCCTGTTTGAGTTATCATAATACAGTAAGATCGCCATATACCCCGTATCTTATCTACTCAAGGGGGACTATAAGCTTAGAAACCCCATGCCTTTGCGAGGCACAGTGCCGCGCACGCTGCCGTGCAGACGAAACCTGCGCTAATTACAAGTTCGACGCCAAGTGCCAGAGGCGCACGCTCCCTCCCTGTCTCCCTCATGTAGCTATAGTCTAAACTCCTTAAAAAGGGGGTTACATAAAGGACAATATAGGGGACCATGACAGGGGCTGTAAATGGGGATGCCAGGAGTTTAGGCAATGGCTCATTCGTTTCCTTCGCTGCTTTAACTCTTCAATATTCTTTCACCCCTTCATTGGCTCACTCGCTCTCTTCCTCCCTCCTCTGTGACTTTCGCTATGACTCGCTGATCCTTTACAGCCTTTTGTAACAAGGCTTCTTGTTTTCGTCACAGAAATTGCCCTTTCCGTTCAATGTCCATCGTGTAGGAGTCTTTGATATCTTCTAGTAGGAAGGGATGAGCTGAATCGTTCATAGGGGTAAAGAGCTTGTCAGCTACCGTCATGCTCGCTCCTGCCAGGTTCGACGTGCAGTCGGATGGCCAGCCCGTATCCGTTTTGGCTAAGGTCACCAATTGCACCAACGAGGGGACATGCAGCTTTGCATTGAACCGAGGAATGTGCAGGATGTTACGCTTGCAGCAGCAGCCTGACCGTGCTTTTCACCAATAATTAGTACAGCATACATCAAGTTGAAGACCCAGACCAGATGCCTGGAGATCTGCAAATCCCGTCAAGGCAAATCATTCTCGTCCCTTAGAATCCTTCTGCAGCCTAAAGCTTACAGTGCCCAGAAGCTCATCCTGACTCATCACGCTCTTCCTGGCCAAGGCCTGGAATTCAGATCCTGAACGCATGTTTCCTAATAGCTTTGCCGCTACTACCTTGCCCCAGGCTCCGAGAATTCTGCACAATTCAATTCCTCATCACAAAGTGGAGTGATAAATCAGCATGAAGATGACATTCAAAAAAACCTGAAGCTGAGGCATGGAAGTCTCCGACTCCAAGTGGTTCCTGGCGGGCACGCATCTGGGTTGTTGTCAGGAAATTACATGAATTTGTTTCATAGGTACGTAGCCGTGAAACGGATACCAATATACTAAATACACTACTTTCTTCTCTGTGAATGCAAGTTACTTTCGGTTCCTTAGCAGCAACCCAGGTATTGCCCCCTCGGACGGGATGTTGCCAAAGGCGGCATCGTGTATCTCCGAGAGCATGCCACGACGCAGGAGCCTGGGCTGCAACCAAGAGACCTTCTAGGGCTTATACAGGGATTCGGTAGGGTTATGTGAGGTAATATAAGGGCTATATTGGGATATAAATCCCCACCGAAGTATTGGAGAAGCAGGAATTGTAGAGATAGTCAGTGATTTTGGGGGATCAGGGTTTCCAAAATTAGGGGTACCATTTTGCGATTCCCATCAGAAGAGTTCGAGTATTTGGGTGCTTATATTTCGTTCCTTGTCTGAGAAATTTCCAGGTGGGCATGCGAAACAACTCGGGGCCCATTTTTGGCGTTACCTGGTTACCTATGATCGGAATACATTGGATTGGGAGATATAGTATAAGAGGTCCCCCAATTTATGGAAACTCCCATATTATCCTAAGACGAAGCTCTACGCCCGCTACCGTGTTATGGCCTCCACGCCTTAGGATGTGTTCTACCTGCGCGGGGCGCAGCAAGGAGACGGATGTGGTGATGGAGAGTGGGCCATACTTGCCCCCTCGGCTCGCGACTTTATTGACAAGGCCGCCCTTTGAATACAAGTCCGAAGCAGCCGCTCAGAGTGTAACTTGATGCCAACAAACGAAACAAACTTAGAGTCCTGTGATGCTCGAGCTTCAAGCCTATCACGACCAGATTCTGTTTTACTGCCCAAAGTGCATGCTAGTGAAACTTCCTTGAAAACTTGGATCCTTGCAAAGTTAATGCTTGCTTTTTGGGGCCTACTGTTCAAAACGTGCAGGCCTTGGGCATCTTCGAACTGCGTGGGACCAAGAGCGAGTGCGTTCCTGCCGCCTCCGTCCACCAAGCTGTGCAACAATGTTCCACAAAGGAGCCCTGCCTTATACAGAAGCTTGAAGATGTACCAATACTTGTGCCTTCATGTGTTTTGACTTTCTATCTACTACACAAACACATTTTCACATCCTTATGCTGACCTCGCAGGCCAGCGCTTGGTAGACGATGTGTTTAATCCAGCCAAAAGAGGCTTTGATCCGCTTAGCGAGTGCAATTCGTCGTGGGTCCCAAGAGAGTTCCTTGAGTCAAGTACATGTGTCGCACCGGGGACCTTGGGAAGAATTTTCCGAATTAGCACACCTTCAATTTAGGTGCCCAGTGGCTCAAGTGACCTTGACATACAGCAGCAGCCATGCCATCAGGAACGCAGAGGTCACCGCTTCAACGGGAACCTGTAGCAATCTTTGATCTTAGACATTAGGGTTTTGCATGAGCATTTGATTCTCAACTGTTTTGTCAGGTGCTGAAATTCGTGGAAGAGCAGGCTGTGACCACATTTTGGGTTTTGAAGCTTGGGGTTGGGCTTGAATCCATGGCCTATTGCATGGTGACCTGCAGGGCTGCAATGTTTCAACTGAAAAGCTCTAGAAAGGCAAGGAGCAAAGGCATAGCGCTTGCGTGCTTCAGGGAGTCTGAATCAATGCTTTGGGCCGAAGATGTGGACAGTTAAAGGATGCTGTCTGACTGCAGCTCTTCGAATCCCTAGCAAAGTGTCAACTCTTTCGTGAATCCGAGTGTTCATGCGTATATCTAGGCAACGCCAGAAGCAGCTTTATCGAGTGTAAAACCAGCCCATGCTGGGCTAGCTCTAGTCAAAGAGAAGGACACAATATCCCCCATAAAAGTCTTAACTGTCATTCAAATCCCGAGAAGCCCCCCTGGAAGTTGCCCGATCCGAGAAATTATTCCTGATGGTTACTAGGGAGTATGCGAAAAATCCTGACCATGTCACCCTTGGTCCCTACGAACTCCAGCAAGAAAAGGGGTGTGGAATTCTCGACGCAGGAGGAGGACAAAGAAGGTCAAGTCGCCCTCATCCTGGATGACCCAGGGACGGCCGAACCTGCAGACTTTTGGCTCCACCCTTGCGATTGTACCCTGCCAGCAGCAATTCTGTAGCCTGCACAACTGAAAGCGTCAGGGCACAATATGCTGTAAATTAGTATATGTAAGGTTTGTCAGAAAAGTTGTCAATTGTTCTGGCTTCTCCGTTGGAGCATCCTTGTCCGGCCTAGAATTGGAGCGTTAGAAATACTCATGCAGGTCGATCTACGCAGAAGCATTGTGGCGACAGGGCTGTGCATAATTCTGCACGTATGGAGATGGGTAGTGTAGGGATTGTAATGGAGCAGTGCTACTTGTTCCGTTTGTACCAGTAGTATTTTTTGGTTAGCTGCCGTCTGGTGTCTTTAAGATGTCGGGGGTTACTGGGTTCGTAATGACACCCCATTTCCTGGTTCGAGGGCTGGTGATTCGGCACCTGGGTCGCGTGCGCTGCTCTGCCTAAACCATTCATCCCAACACCCAAAACGCTGTACCCCAACCTCTGTCCTGAACCTCTGCCTGGAGAAGCACTTTGCCTAAAGACATCAATGCTCCTGCTACATATCCAGAGATGCGACGAGAGGTTTCTGAAGCAATGCATAAAAAAGAGTAGGGGCTCGAGGAAACATTTGAGGAGCACAGCTCACTGTGCATTTCACGACATCCTTTCATCACGCTGTCCATCCTAGGTGCCCCGACCGCTTGGGGTGCAGAGTTGCCTGTGGACATCCAGCTGCAGTGCGAAAGCTTTCGGGGGTAATGGAGGGAACCCTTTGCACGTACAGATTTCGCCAAAGCCCAAGCATGTCACGTTTGGCTAGTCCTGCAGAGTGGGAACCTGAAAGTCGACATGGGAGGTTATTGAGATTCAGGTGTGGGGTTATGGTGGTAATTCCAAGGCGAAAAGCTGGAAGGCTTGAGATGTCAAGGCTCATAGGCTGGGCTTGGGACAGGCACTGTGTCATGAGGGTTTGCGAGGCTTCGGAGATGTTGGGGTGCTGATGGAGATTGATGGAGCCCCTGTACCCGCTGCTAGCGCTCACCAGTTGCCAACGACACCTGGGCCGCCCACCTCCTGAAAAGCTAGGCTCCGCTTTTTCCCGCAGATTTCAATATAGAGTACTCCCCAAATCCGAAGCTGCAACATAGCTAAGGATCCTAACATGTTCGAGCACCTGCCGGCAATTTGGTGGCAGAGTTGTCTAGAGCCGGTGCAGCAGAGTCACTGACCCATTCTGGGTCTCTCGTTGGCTGAGGTCTGCTCCCGTCCCATAAACTGATTTGGGCTGTACGTTGTTGCTACTAGAGGTCTAAGCAAAAAATCAAAGGTTGTTCATGTGTTGTGGCGGGCGTGGTTCAGCCTCGAGCGTCCAGTGATGGCAGTTAACCTTGTGTTCTCTTCCCACTTCTAGTCTGCCGTCATCTAAGCCCGCAAAGCTTTAGCCTCCAACACGCGCCTTGCATTTCCTTGTGTTTGCTCCCAGCTTGCTTGGACGGCGTCTATGAAGAATTAGCTATGAAGCAACGAAAGCCAGGGGAAGATTCAGGTCTTGAGGGTCAAGGGCCTAGGAGAAGGCCGCACATTACCTAGACCTGAATGCAAGTATCCCCAATTTCTTTGTAGATACCAGTACAAACTGGAGATGATTGGGCACGTGCCGTTTGCGGGCTTGAGCTCACAGAAGGTAGAGCATGAGTTTCAGGGTCTTCTAGGAAAAGCGGGGCGTTGCTATGAGCAGCTTCAAGTAAGCCTGCCATCATCCGATTCAGGGACAGTGGGAAGCTGGGAGCATGCAAGTCTGGGTTCTAGGATTTGGAGCTGAGTGACATGAGTGCTCAACCTCCAAGCAAGATTCCCAGGCGAACAGCAGCAACAAGTTCATTCCAACACCATATGATATCGTCACCGGCCAGCTGACGTGCCCGTCAAGACAGCTCATCGAAGGCGGCAGACCTGCTTCACTTTGCGTGGTCAGACTTATGCAGGGCTTGCAAAGATGAGCTTACGCGAAATATGGTTCCCCCAAAATTGAGGGGTCCCTATAATAAGGATGATAGTATATAGGGTCTATCTTGGGGTCCGGGAATTACCCTTTGGTGCCAAGTTTGGGAGGAAGGGTCGTCGTGTCCCCTGTGATGCCAAGCTTGCCACGTTGCTTGTAAAGCGAGAAGCAAGTGAAAAAGCAAAAGGAAAATGATATGGAAACTACGGTTTAGGGTTTAGGGTTTGGAAGGCGTTACCTACCGTTTCTGACGGTGTTTCCAGCCTACACGGCTTCAAAACTTCCATGGGACTTTGGAGATTACATTCCACCAGTTCTGACCTTCAATCCTAGACCGCTAGAAGACTTGAGGCTCATTCGCAAAATATCCCATCGAGCCCAACAAAGCCAATGTCTGTATTCGCAGATGCGAGGCGTTCAAGTTTTAAGCGGCCTCCCATCCTAGACTCCCAGCGGCATCCTCGGAGCTTCCCTGAAACTTGTACTTGCCAGGAGTGGGCATCCACTTCCAGTCAGAGGAAGAGGCCGGCAGATCGTCTTGGGGTTTTGGGTTGCAAGCTGTTTCTGGGCTTGGCTGTGCCTTTGGCTTACCGAGGGCTTACTGTTGCTTAAGGGAGAGGGGTGGAGTGGGACGACCTTTGAAAGTCAAACCCTTCTCATCCCGTGTTCAACCTCCACGTAGCGTTGACTGCAGGCTTCAAAATCCCAGGATCTCCTAGCCAACAATGGACTTGAGACTACTGCGGTTCTGTCACATCATGATTGTAGAAATGCCCTGCCCATTATTTCCTACTTCGTGGTATCCCTCCCGTTGTACCATGCTTCTCCATGAAAGGTGCTGGAGCCCTCAGACTGTGAAGCACGCTGCCGCGAAGAGTCCACATGCACGTTCTTCTGGCACCTTACCTCAGTTTCTCCCAACGCCTGGTGCTTCTGAAAGGAATAGGTTCTTGGGATTGCGATGGGAAGCACTACTAGGCGAAGTGCTGTGATTGTATAGTGGTCCTCCCGTGTTATCAAACTACTTGTTGAGCACCGTCAGGAAAATTATGTAGGGTTTGGGCAGCAAGTTCGTGGTTTTGAGAAGCATGAGCTTGGTAAAAGTTCTTGCTTTGGGAGATACAGACGTGCCTAGTCCTATACATTCGAAGTTGCCTGGACGATCTGAATTCTTTTGGCAGCTGTCCAGCCCAAATCAGCATCCACTAAACCAGGAAATGGAGGAATATTGATCCATGGGGTATAGGGATTGCATGCATTGCCTCCTTCCCTTAACAGCCAGCAAGCTCAGGACGGGCTCCCAGCATGGTGCTGCCACGTGCCGACTCTTCACTGGCTGTGACAATCTGGTCCGTGAGTTCAGCCTTGAGGGCTCTCTGAAGGCCTGCAGGTCAAGGGCTTCGTAAGCAGGCTTGCGGCTCAGGTCTGACTTAGACTGTATGAGCCTACTTAGCGATCAATATCGTTGAAGATGTTTGACATGTGGTCCTTCGAAGAACCTGTATTTGTGGTCATGGTTTTGGCTCTGGATGGTTATCCTGACATCGCCCACCCATTCAGCCCATTAGGCCATGCCACGAGAGAGCAGCTGCGCGGTGGCAGATGCCAACAAGTGTTGGGCCACCACCCTACGCAGGAGAGGGATCGCTTGCTTGCAGACTTGAGCGTTTACAAAATCAATGCGCCCTGACATAGAACCCAACAGAAAAGAATCCTTAACATGAGGTCCTTTTAAAGGAAGTCCCTTTATCTACCAAAGCTGGCAGTTGGGGCCTTGATTTGGGGCTCAGCGCCAGACTTCTGTAGCTGGCAATTTGTGATGAGTTGCCCTTATTGCTTGATACAAGGACCTATGCATGAATAATCTTCGGGGCTTGCACGGTACCACTTGATCGTACTTGCTGAGTTTAAGACTAGATTGCCCAGGATGACGCTCACCACCCCCAGTTGGTTTGGAAGTTATTGATGGCTTAGCACAAACATGCCAAGAGGTGTGCATGAGATGTAGTGTGTGTTTGTTTGTCTGTCTCTGTGTGTGTGTGTGTGTTTGTATCTGATGCATTCACACACCGTTTGCGTATGTAGAGATCACCATTACATATATGTGAACGAATGAACGTTCGGTGCCTGTCATCTTGGGTGGATGTTTTCGCAGCCAGTACAGTCGCAGATCTCATGGAGCCCCCAACCCTTGCAGCACCTCAACCCTCCTGCTCCTGAGCCCCCGAACCCTGACATAGGAGCTTCCTGACCATGGCCTTCAACCCGAACGGTGCGGCAGACACTGTCAAAGCTGGCACTAGCCTGAACCTGCCACCCAAACCTGCTGATCCTACGTCGGAGGCCTGTTTAAGCAGGTGCTTGAGAGATGGCTGTTGAGCGCAGACTCAGGGCATTGCTCGGTTGCACATTAATTTGGGGTTTCATCTTGTGAAAGAGAGGCCATGGCGCTGAAGATATATAAATCCTGAATACGATGTAGCGCCGGTGCTCCTGGGCGCCTGCAGGGCTGAGTGGACATTGATAGATCAGAGATGATGCAGTTTGCAACCCTGCAGGGCATGGTGGCCTGGTTCAAGAGCGAGAACGCTGGCTCCCTTTGGGCAAGCGAAGTGGGAGACTTTGTTGGGAGGTCCGTGGCGAACTCGGTGTACCGCAGAGTTGAAGGAGGCTATGGCGCAGACCGCCCTGTGACGTACCTCTATGGAGGCAATGGTGCGAAATACGACTTCGGCTTAGTTCTGAAGCCGACCTTCACGCTCTGCTCAGTCACTCGTTACGTAGGTGGCCGGCGCCAGAGAATTCTCCAGTCCAGGGTCAACTTCTTGCATGGCCATTGGATAAACAGAGTGGGTGTTGCGTTCTACAACGGCAAATGGGCCACCAAACACGACATTCAGTACAACACCGAAGATTGGCTGGTGATGTGTGGAACCAATGGGGCACAGAGAGTCATCAGCGACATGTCCAACTCAACCAACATTGCCACATCTCAGGGCAACAAGTTGAGCAAGGACGAGCCACTGTATATCAACAAAGGAATCGACAACGACAATTCGGATTTCGGTGTCATGGAAGTCCTCACCTGGGACCGCGCACTCTCAGAGGATGAAATGAAGGTCAGCATCGATTACTTGAAATGGAAGCTGAGGACAGGGGCTGTTTCTGGGTTGCTGTTAAGGATATAATGGGTATATGATTTCCCCAAACATTTCGTTCCTTAACAACAACCCAGGTTTTGGAGACCAATGAGCACCTCTCTCGCTTTCACGAGAATAACTTCTACTCCTTCGGAGAGCAAGACCTGAGCGGTGTCCAAGACCAGACATTTCAGGCCAACCTGGCTAATGGCTATACAGCTGAGATGACGGGCTGGACGCACACCAGAACGTATGGGCATGGATTCCTTAGAAACCAAGCTGGCCCTGCAACAGTTGTCGTGAAGGGCTTGACAGCCTCAGCGAAGTACCTCTATGAGTTGTCCATGGTTAGTACGCTCTCCAGCCATGCTGGGCAGTGCAAGGTCTCCGTGAACCATGGGCCAGAGTCGCATGCGAGATCCGGAAACTGGATTGTTCCAAGGCTGTCCGGCGTGACCACTGCAAACCCTCGAGGCGAGATCACCTTTGAGTTCCAGAAAATCGCGCATCACGTATACATTTCAGGCATCGCAATTGCGGCAGTTACTGATGCTCCCTCCACTCCGCCCAAGCCCTCGGATCCACCAGCCGAGGCGGGCCTAGTGTTGTTTATCGGGGTTCATTTCTGACGAAAACAGCTTCTTTTGTCTTTTTCGTAACCCTGCAGGGCATGGTAGCATGGTTCAAGAGCGAGAACGCTGGCTCCCTTTGGCCGAGCGAAGTGGGAGACTTCGAAGGCAAGTCCGACGAGAACTCGGTCTACCGCAGGGTCGCCGGATGCTATGGTGCAGACCGCCCTGTGACGTACCTCTATGGAGGCAGCGGCGCAAGGTTTAACTTCGGAAAGGTTCTGAAGCCAACCTTTACCATCTGCTCTGTCAGCCGCTACCATGGTGACAAGCGTCTCCGAATTCTCCAGTCAAACAAAGGCCTCAACCTGTTGCACGGCCATTGGTCAGGCAAAGCGGGAGTTGCGCACTACTCGAAGTGGGTTACCAAGCACAACGCGGAGACCAGCGACGAGGATTGGGTTGTGATGTGCGGAAGTAATGGCGCACAGAGAGTCTACAGCGGCATGGCTAACTCGACCAACATTGCCACAGCTGTGGGCAAGCAGCTCACAAAGGATGAGCCTCTGTACATCAACAAAGGCTTCAATGATGAGGTTTCGGAGTTTGGAGTCATGGAAGTGATCACCTGGGACCGCGCACTCTCGGATGAGGAGATGGTGGCCAGCATGGACTACCTGAAGTGGAAGCTGAAGGCCGGGGCTGTCTTGGAGAGGTCCGAGCACATGTCCCGCGAGTACGAGAACAACTTCGCATTTTACGGCGACCAGAACCTGAACCATGTGAAGGATCAGACCTTCAATGTGAACCTGGCCAACGGCTACACGGCAGAGTTGTCAGGCTGGACTCATACCCGGGACCACTGCCACGGCTTCCTGAGGAACGAAGCTGGTAAGGCCACGGCAATGGTCAAAGGCTTGACCGCAGCGGCAACTTACCTCTATGAGTTGGACTTGTACTCAACAAAACCTGATTGGGTTGGACAGTGCAAGATCTCTGTGAACCATGGGCCTGAGACGCGGGGCAGGTCTTCGTCCTGGCAAGTTCCCAGGCTCTCGGGCGTGACCAAGGCAAACCCCCGTGGAGAGATCATCTTCGAGTTCGAGCGCATCTCGCACCACGTCTACATCTCGGGCATCCACATTGCAAAGGTTGCACAGGGCTCATCTTTGCTGCAAACTTCTTCCGAGACGGGATCGGACAAGTCAGGTGCAAGCGCCGTCAGCAGTGGCTTCTATTTCATGCATCTCTACCAGCAGTGTGACAAAGCTGCACTTCAGGAGTTGGCGTGATTCTGGGACCATGTTGCTTTCAACAGAGCTTGTGCTTTCAACCTCTTGGGTGCAGCAGCCTCTTCTCAGACAGGGCACTTAGCAAGAATTGGTTCAAACTGAGATGACCACTAGCGATGCCAATTGTGATGGCAATCGTACACTCAGCACGAATGACAGAGCGCGTGATCCTACTCCTAAAACCCTGAATCCTAAGCAGCGTGTGAAGCTATAAATGTGTCAGACCAATCATGCTTGCAGCCTCAATCCTCCCACTTTGCATGGCAAATCATGGCAAGCACCACCTTGAACTGTAAACCCAAGGATTAAGAGTTGCAATAACAAGATTGCAGCCAGTCTTCTGGTGACACCAGTGCATCTACTTGATCTGGTCTGGGATACACGTCAGATCCCCTTTCTGTGAAAAAGGTAAGAAGTAGTGCCAAATCCAAGACCAGGTGAAGGAGAGTGGGTGAAAGGATAATTGGAAGGTTTTCCAAATCATGGACAGCAATCTTAACAACCCGCCAACTGACGAGACGCCTGAAGAGTTTCACGCCATTGTTGCACATCCCCTGCAAAGAACAAGTTGGTCAGGTGATGCCGTGCTTCTGCTGGGCGGGATGGGTGTGCAGCAATGCGCTCGCCCTGCGTACCGGGCCTTGGGCTCGCACTTGTGGCAGCACAAGAGGCGCGGATGCGGATGTGGGAAGGGCTCCTTTCAAACCCGGGAGTGCAGCAGCGTGCAGATTGATCTTGTCCTGGTGGTAGGAAGAGCATTTGTAACTGCAGTGGCAGTATCACCAGCAGCAGCAGCAGCAGCAGCAGCAGCAGTAGTAGTAGTAGTCGTAGTAGTAGTGGTAGTAAGAAGAAGAAGAAGCCCCACGGCTCGAATGAGTCCATAGAGGGCTCTTGTAGCATTAGATGGCGTATTGATCGCCACTCATGCCATGGCTACGGCCTGCGAAGGGAAAGCTTAGCTTGACTGCGCTTACAGGCTTTTTCGCTGAGACACTTGCACCAAATCCCCTGGAGCTTTGACGTTAGCGCGTTTACGAGAATGAGCCTATGCTATACATCACAGATTGCCCTGCAAGTGATGAGCAACGGGGGCCTCCGCTGTTCCTTGAACAAGGGGTCGTGCCGACGGAGCTCAGATGCCATGACTTCATGGCGGTCACAGGTTGATGCGCATTGTATATGCCAACAAGAGCCGCCCCGGTCCCAAATCCAAGACGAGGAGAAGTGAGTGTAGCAGACTTTTCGATCAAAACAATACCTGCTCCTCGTGGTGTGAGGGTGGTGGGCCTATCCGCGGGGTCCACAGGAAGCGACCTACAAGATATGCCGTAAACATTACAAGGGCTGAAGCTTTGC
>CAJNIZ010043637.1:137490-151418 GCA_905231905.1 Symbiodinium pilosum | reverse complement strand
TAGTAGTAGTAGTAATCGTAGTACTCGTAGTCGTAAGGTAGTAGTCGTAGTGTCAGTGATAACGCTATTGTCCCATACTCCTTGTATGACCATATGATGATACACATCACGACCTCATTGTGATCATCCAGCCACCTACATCGTTGTAGTCGTCATCATGGCTTTTGCAGTGGTTCTTGTCGAGGCCGTGGCGGTGGTGGTGGCGGTGGCGGGGGTCGTCGTTGTCGTTGCTATGGCTATTAATTACCATTGGTATGGACAGTATCATGTTGCCACGTACCCGGGTTCAGAGGCCGCTTCCAGCAGTCTACGACCATGGAGCTCTTCTGGTGGCCTCCTGCTGGGGTGAACGCTACCGAGCCCCAGCTGAACTGAGAACTTCCCAGGCCCTTTTAATTTCAAATTCTATGAAACATGAGAGCTCAGATCAGCAGGAATTGTGTGCTCGAGATCTTCATGCCCGCAGCCCTGTCATTCTCATCGAGGCTTCATCGAGATGGTTCAAGTAAGCTCATCCGCTATCATCGACAAACGCTTGGGGTTTCAGTCCCCAAAGTCGTCGATAACACTTTGGCCCCAATGTCTAGCCAGATGTGGGAAGAAGGGTCGCCAAGGCCTCTGAAGCAGTGCTAAGCAGAAGGTAGGCCCCAACGTGCCGAAGATTGCGGCAGCGTAACATTGCGGCTAAAAGTGTGAGGCACAAAGTGTTAACTCAGACGTCCCACATACCCAGAATCGTGGCCTTTGATCTCAACATGGCGAGTATAATGCGAAAATTGGCCAGAGCTACGAGTCTTAACCCCACCTTGTAGACCTGCAACTCCGAAACCCCTACAGGAAGGCCTTAAGGGAAAATGTCAAGTATACAGGCGACCCATTTGTGTCCAAACTACATATTACCTGCATAGGTTTTCAACTTGTTGCGTGGCACTGGCGCGAAGGACTCTTTCGGTTAGATCGGCCCACAGCGACAGAGCGTCTTCAGTGTGTGAACGGCGATTGGTACAACAGCTCCCGCATACTGCAAATAGAATTTCCGTTCGCGGTTTAGGGTAGGCAAGCAGAGTTTGGCAAAGATGGGTTGGATCATGGTGTCTTTCAAAGAGTATTCGGTTGTATATCTCCAACAGCAGCCATGTAGTTTCTAGCCTTTGGGTGTGGTGATGACACAATCTGGCCTGTGATGCGGGGGACTGTTGTAGATGTATCCCAACCCCAACCGCCATTATTAGGAAGACGACGAGTGCTACTACCACCACTACCACCACTACCATACTACTGCCACTACCCACGACAGCCTGCTCCCACAACCCCCATTTGAAGCTTTGCGAGCAGTTTTGAACATGGGCGGGGGGGTGGGGGTTAGGGCGTAATCACGCTTGGATGCGAGTCACTCAACCGCCATGATCCACACATCCCCAAATACTCGTTGCATCTCTGCAGAAGGTGGTGCCGTTGGCTCTGATGGCTTTGACCTCTAAAGCATTCTAGACAATCCTCGAATCTTATGTATAGTATAGGGTTCAGTCCCCCCCACAGTCGGCTACCATAGGAATACTCAGGGGATTCTCGTTGGGCTGTGTGTCATCTAGCTTAGGTGACCAGTTTACTTTGCGCATGAAATCTCTTCAGGATAAGCACTGAGTCTTGCCATGCTGAACTGCATGTCCGAACCTTCCCGTAGTAGCAGCCCCGACCCCAAGTCTGATGTTGCTTTTGCTGCTGCTGCGAGCATGTCAGTTCAACAGACACCATTTAAACCACCGTCGAGTTGCTCAAACCAAAGGCAGCCTGTTGGTGCCGAGAGTAAGCCCCCAAGCAAACCACCACCACCACCACAACCACCGCCACCGCCATCACCACCATCACCAAAACCAAAACCAAAACCACCACCACCACCACCGCCCCCGCCCCCACCACGACCGCCGCCGCCGCCACCACCGCCGCCGCCGCCGCCGCCGCCGCCGCCGCCACCACCACCACCACCACTGCCAAGACCACTACCACCAGTACTAGGATGAGCAGCTGCCGAGGCTTGGGAAAGCCTGGGCTGACCGGTTTAGCCTGCAACTGGGCCAGTTTGGGGTATGGACAGCCCTTACTTGGGGTACTTGTAACCTGGTTCATTGAATGCTGCTCTGCGCTCCCAGAGTTTAAAGTAATGCCGGGGAAGCTCCGGAATTTGGAGTCTTGGGCTTGGAGCGCGAGATGTCAGAATTTGTGATTTGAGAAATGAAGCCATTGGGGCTGCTGTTTCTCTGGGAGCTGCAGTTCATCGTGCAAGGACCAACGCTTCGGATGTGCAATGGTGGGTTCACAGGAGACTTGGATTGGGACGCCAGGAACACCGAAAAACCCACCGAAAGCAAAAAGCCCGCAGAAGGGCAGTTGATCTTTACGTTGAAAGAGGTCGTGAGGTCTTCGATGTGGAGCATAAGCGCTCTGGGAATGGAATCTCACTTGCTCAGGAACAACAAGTTGGAGTTGAGGTTTATCTATCAGAATCTATCTGAGAGTTTCATGAACGTTGTCGAAACACCAACACAGGGATAGATATTATCTCGAGGTGTTCCAAAGAAACCCCATTGCAAGTCGCCTAGAAGAAACCATTAAACCCAAGTTCCAACTGTATGGCCTTTGCGGCGAGCTTCCTGAGAGCGCTGAGGCGAGCCCTGCGTCCAGGTTGGGGCGGCCGGTTATTCCACGTACGATGGCCGAAATGAGCAGGCTCATCAGTTGGGAGTGCCAGTATAGGGGGTCCGGGTCAGTTATTGAAAAAGCATGTACTTGATGCTGCATGCAGGCAAGAATTTCGGCTGCTGTAGCTGGTGGAAAGAGGTTTCATGCAATTTTTCTGCGGTTGGTGGCCATTGTCATGGCTATTGGTGTGGTCTGGGTAGACCCTCCCATGGCAACGCTGAAAAACCTAAGAGTCCATGGGGAGCTCCAGGAGCTGTACTTCTTTAACCGCATGGGGCTCAGCATCTACACTGAGCTGGGCATGGTCAAGGACGCACGTTTCGGGAGCGCATACAGGGGAATGAAGCAGGTCTCTCTAGATTGGGATATAATACCTAGGAATATGAGGAGGGGATGGATTCCTGCAAAAGTACGTTCACATTCACACGCGCATCATGCAAGCCAAAGCCTGGACTTGCAGCTTCGATAATCATCTTTGAAGTGGCTCGCGCCCTATGTCTCGTTTAACCATAAAATTCTGGTTCCAGATGGCCCCTTCCCAGAATTGGCGCGACAGTCGAAGAAAGGGCCCTTGTCAAAAGAGACTGGCCCATTCCCCCATACATTCAATCCATTGCACCCTTTGCCTCGAAGGAGCTGAGTGAAAATGCTTTGCACAAACATTGCTTGCAGCCAGCAGAAGATGGGTGCCTGGGCGTCGACTCAGCTTAGCATAGTTCAACTGTGTCTTGCTCTTCGGGCGGCGTGCTTTCGTTGGGGATGTTACAAAAGGCTGGGCCCTTGAAGTACTGCTGACATGTTGATGTGCTTCAAAAATGTTTTATCTGTGCAAGGACCACTCTCATGCAGTTTTGCCTGTGGCAGTGACAGAATCTCAGAAGCTAAATGTGGCTGCACCTGCAATGTTGTCCCGTTCTTGAAGATTCAGTTCAAGCCAAGCCGGCTTATCGGTGGTGGCAGGTTCACATCGGATGGATCAGAAAGCCCTCGTTTCCTCGTTTCCTGTTATCCTTGAACTTGCGGACGTTGACGCAGAACACTAGTCACCAGACCAAAACAAGGGCCCTAGCCAAACTCTCATGGAGGCCCCTCGCCGATCCTGCAGCAGCCATGTCATTTGCCATGGCTGGGCACAAACAAGATTGTCGCATAGCATAACCCATATAGTATAGAATATATATATATATACATATGATTATATCACTTCCCATGGGAAAGTACTCTTACGAGAGGACTGCACACAGCCGCACAACCCTGACATGAGAGCGATGGAGCCCTTTGACACGTAGTACTCCTGCTGTCGTGTTTTCAACACGTTCTTGGAACAAGAACGCCACCAGAATGTGCAATTGTGGAACGTGCCCAGAAAAGGCAATGCTGTATGCATGTGCCTCGATCACTCCTCCCTCCCACATGCACGTACTGGCTCCTTGTCTCCCTCCCTATCCCTTCGTCCTTTCCTTCCCCTTCCTCGCCCACTCGCACTACGCTCAAGGGGAACCATAAGATGGAAGCAGGCTTCTGAGTCTCACCTTCGGCTTACAACTTGCAGAGTGGACGGGCCAGTGGCATGTGAACTCCATGTGCACCATGTGCTGAGGACAATGACTGTCACAGCGAGCGCGTCATGCCCCGCCAAGATGTTGGCCCAGGCCAGGAGCATCTTCGATTTTTTTCAAAGCAAGTTGTATTCTGTTCAACACCCTATAGAAGAAATTATGGTGCCCCCAAACCTACCTCTGAAAACTTTTCATGTAAGCGGATTGATATTTCAAACCCTGCAAGGAACGAAAAATCCCGCACCCTTGACCATGAAGCCCATGCGCTAAACGCAGGATCTTCGCACTCTAGTTTCTGTAGCAGGGCTCATATCACAACAAAAGAGTGAATGGGTTTTGCTTATGTTTGCTAAGTTGCTGCACAGGAGTAGGAATCGGGTGTTGGACAGAAGTCTACCTCCCAAACCTATCTCCCCCTAAAATGGGCAAAAGAAACGGCAAGATGCCCCGGGACCCAAAAAGTTCTGGACTTCCCCTTGCATTTTCAAGTCGAGGGTCTGTTGTGGCCTTTGGCCCTAGCAGGTCACAGGCTGGGCCGGACCCAATGCCCGCCTCTTCAAGCTCATCCCAAGCAACATGAACTTCTCCGAGGATTGCCTGCTTTAGGCCTTTGGGTTTGGGGTTTAGGATTTCTCCTGGGCAGTGCTTTCAGGGGCGAGGGCCTGCAGGATGCCATCATTGCAATCCCGAGCCATTCCTGCAATCAGGTACTCCAAGGCCGTAATGTAGTGACGCCAGCTCGGCTAAATCTCCATTGAGGCAGGGGGTTCAAGATTCGGTTTTCGCTGTCATCATAGGCAGCGTAGAAACGGGTGGCTCCTTTTTCGCCGGGAAGCATGGGGTAGGTGAATGTTCATGTTTTTGGATTCCTTTGCCAATGCGTGTCTGACCTGGCTTACCCCGCTCGGGGTGTCTGTCCTGATTTAGAAAGCAGTGAGTCAAGTTGAAGTGCCGGCGCTGTATCTAGGATTTGTGTAGAAGCCTGAATACTTACCACATTTTGGCATAGCTTGCAGCATGTCTCGCTCTCCAGCGACTACCAGCCTACAAGAGAAAAGACTCAGTCCCGAAACAGGTGCAGAGATCCAAAGCTACCTTCAACTTAGATACTGCAGCCACAGTATCGAAACTTCGAACCGCGAGGCTTCTGTCACGGGCAGTCGTAGGCTGGATAGAAGCTTCAAAAGCCGGAGATCAGCATTTCAGGTAATGTTGCCTGCGGTTGCGTAGCGTATGTGCCCTGAAGCCCAAAACCGTGTCAGACGCGAGGGTCGAGGAATGAGAAGGCCTGGAAATATGGACTTGCTAAAGGGCCAGACGAGCAGTGGAAAAAAAAGTGGAAAATCCGCCTTGGAAGTTTCCGTGCAAGCTGCGGGTTTCACCCTGGATACAGAGATCACCAAGAAGGAACAAGCGATTTGTGTTGCCTGACTTAAACATTGAACAGCGTCTCATGTTTCTTGTTCAGGGAGACGAGACTTGTCCTCCTTGTGTTGCAGCTAGTGGGGTCCTATGAACGATTCTCCTAACACCTATCCCAGACCAATCACGCCTCACATCCCAGGAGACCGACGAGTGTCTGATGACGGATGTCTCTGAAGGATTAACACACGCGAAGTGCAATGCGACGCTGGGACAGAGGGCCGTGAGCCCAAGAGTTCTTTCAAGGTTTCAGGGTTTGGGGTCGAAGTCTGGAATCTACGGTAGGGGCCACTGGCGGAAGACGGACTCCAGGAAGAATCCAGAAAGACGAGCACCCCAATCATGCATCCTGATTTCCTAGTGGATGGATTCTGAGTCGGTTCAGGGCAGACTGCAAGCTGATCTGGCGAGCATAGCCTGCACAGCACGAAAGGCACAACTTTGCTGCCCAAAGCATACAGACAACAGGAAAACACATGCTTCAGAGATGGCCTCACAGCCTCAAGAGTCTGATTGGGGAAGCAACCATGGCAAACTGCACCTGTAGATCCTCAATTTCGGCAGCATGTGAACAGGCGTGTATGTAAATCATTCAGGTGTAGGCTTCTTGTGTTGCCATGCCGGTACGAAAGTCACACAGGCAGCCTAGGGTGTGAACCCTAAACCCTTACATGGGAGCTGACCTTGGTTTCAAGGACTTGGACACAGCAACACCTCCTCCCCGCGGAGCTGCCAACTCATATGCAACTTGCCTTCTTGGTCGACCTTGGTCTCAGATATATAGTGACTATATAGTGATTATCCCTAAGAGTCCAAGGACCCAAATAATAGGGTTTTAGGGCCCAAATGCTATAGTATTACAGTATTCGAGCCCTAAAACCCTATTATTTGGGTCCTTGGACCCTTAGGGTATGTGTTCCTCGGAAAATAGCGGCCGATGCTACAAGCCCTTGGTTTTAGTCTTAGACTTTGTTCATCTCGGAAGATTAGGCCTACTTGTTCTGGCACCATGATTTCAACTGCCTTAAAGTCTTCAGCAAGTCAGTAGATGCATTGACATCAACCATCGAGATGTGGTGAAACAGCCCGATTATTTTTACTATTACTATTACAGGGGTTAAGAGTTTTGAGGCAGGGATTCAGGGGCTAACAGCCCCAGCAAACGAGAACCCAACATCCTCGCGCTGCCAAGCGGAGTACACCAACTGGGAGCCCGAAAACCCGGAAACCAGTACAGCCCTTGGGGCAGAAACTGCATTCCATGATAAGGCTTCTATAATTGTCCTTGTAGCCTTCAATCCGATCACAGCACGCCAAATTGAACACCCTTTCCAGTTATTGCAGTACCTAGAGTTTTCAGATGCCTGCTTTGGAGGTTTAGGTAGAGTTTCTTACTAGGTGTTAGTAGGAAATGAGGGGATGTATTATTTGGGGATTATGTAGGGATCATATTTACTTATTCCCTACTGACCACGAGTAAGTATAACGTCCCAAATGAAATCCCCAATACACCGTGGTAGTTTCCATTCTTTCGTCCATTATTCCCTATATATAACCCCACTATATGGTACAGTTTCCACATGAGGTGGCACCTCCACGTGAAGGCCGACGAGCGTACTCAGGTTCCGGCACATGCGCTCAAGCAGAGTTTTGCGTCAGGCTTTCCAAGCATGATAGTAGGAAGAAAGAGTATTCACAGAAATATGAGTTTGAGGCATACTAGGAATAATAGCAATAATCGTGCGAGTAACAACGGTAATAACGGCTATAACCATAGTAATTAATAGCAATGGTCTACATGACGTGGAAGCCAGAGGCCTCAAGCATTGAAGCGGGTCTTGGGTCGACAGAGGTTGCAAGGGAATGCTGTTACTTAAGTCCCCTCATTGCTTGTGGGGCGCTCCTGGGGTTGATGATGAGGCTGTTGATGTTCCTGGATAGCGTTGGGTGCGGGGTCGTGTGCAGGCTTCAACCAGTGCTTTCATGAGCAAATGTTCAATGTCGAGTTGTTTTGATGTTGCAATAACCCTAAGATCAGCATTTGAATCCACGTCACAAGGCAGAGAAACGCTTTGTGATATAAGCCCTGAATTCCAAACAGCAAACATCGCCAGGATCTGCACAAGCCCTATTCGTCCTACTGTGGTACCAGCGGGGCTCTAAACCGTTTGGACTTCGGCCAGCTGTTTGGAGGCCAGCTGGGACCGGAAAGAGAACACGCGTAGGGCCATGAAGATTTGCTGTGGTTGTTTGATGCTGATGAAGATGCTGTGCTAATGTCTGGCTTGTTGCTGTACTATGAAGGTGCTGGAAACTCTCACAACAGCAAGGAGGACAATGTACATATTCCATGAGTGTTATATGATTGAGGTTTCCAGTAGGCCTCAGAATGCGGTGCATGCAGAGACTTTTCAACTCCCGGGAGCGTCCCGGCACATCTGTTGTTCTAGAAACACCTCATGGGGTTCAACCTGAAACAACGTAAACCAAGTTACCGATGAGTAAGACAGGAGCTGGTCCTTGTTGAGCCTAGGGGTGAGTTACTATACTATTACGGTCAGTACGATTATTATGATTCTTCTTTTTGTTACTATTTTTAGTACTGTTACTATTAGGGTCTGAAGTCGGTTGCTTCCTCCAGGTTGTTGGATGGTCAGGTTGAACATCTGGATCTTGTATTCGGAAACAACTTAGACATCCGTGCGAGCAGATCTATTTTGCCTTCTTTGAGAGAGGTCTGAGCTAAGATCCATGTCTCCAAGCTTTCAAGACGATCGCTGCCGATCCCATCAAAGGATTCGCGCCGTTTATGGCCCTTGCCCAATAGGGGCTTTCAATTTCCATCCCCTGCCGCCTCAGCATACTTTTTTTTGCCACCCTCTTAGTGGTGCTTAGGGCAGTGGGAGAGTGGGAAAGTAAGTCGAGGTATTTCAAATACGGAAGATCATAAGAGTCGACTCTTGCCTCATTGCTGTTTGATTGTGCGCCAGGAAGAAGAGATCCCGACAGAGTCTCTGTATATGGTTAGTTCCCAAGGTTAGGATCCCTTTTTGGTACCCCTAAGTATAGGTGCCGTAAGAATAATGTATACGCATAGTTCACAGCTTGTTCAGGCCGAACAACAGCCGGAAGCAAGTGCAAGTGCCTTGGGCTGCAGAGCTATGCAGAGCCTGTCAAGCCGCATTGCTATCAAGGAACCTCGGGATATACAGTTATACGCAAGTGTGCAAATAAGATACTTGAATTTTCTTATAAGGTTTAGGACGGAAACTTACCCCAAATTTCCTGACAGCGGTCCAAATGAGTTCAAGGCTTAGGGACAAGATGTGTAACCATCTGAAACAGCCCAAGACTCTGGCTGTGCATTCGTTTGCCCTGACTCCAAATAGCGGTGCGCCGTTTACACACGTTAGCTCCCAAAGGAGCATCATTTATGGACTTGGAGCCCTTGGGTAATGGAGCTTGTGGTAGACGACCCGTCAATTGTTTTAGCGCATCCGCTTTCCCAAAGATTGCACGACAGGGAGCCAAATTCCTTCCAGTTCAACAAACAGACGGAGGCCTGAACTCTGGAGCCTATGCATAGTACGGACCACCATAACTCAACCGCATACCTATGAAGGTCTCTGGAACCGCGAGGATTCAATGTTTCCATTTCAGGTCTGCCTTGTTTTCGGAAACTGCCATGACAGCCCTGAAGTAAGCCAGGTTCGCGCCGCTCATCCTGCTGCTGGACAGAATTTAGAAATTTCCCCAGATAGGGGGAGCCCACTATGGACCCCAATATACTATGATCTTTACTATGGGGACTCCCAGGAAAGGTGCCCCAAAATGTGGGAATCCAGCATCTGGTATTAGGTCCTTAACCATCCCGAACCCCTGAAAAGAGTGCCAGGAAAAGGTTAAGCCCTGACAACGAAGATGATCATAGTTCTTGTTCTGCCGAGACAAACGGACGTTTCAAACTGCTTGAGTAGGTCCTGCTTGTTTTTAGCTGGGTCATTAAATTTTGGGATGAGTTTTGATCTGAGTATAATCATACTTTAGGTTGTTCCCCCTTACAGTTACAGTTGCTAAAGGATATAAGGAGAAACATGATAGCCCCGCTGACAAAAAAAATCCTGCGGATTCTACCTGCTGAATTCCGGCGGCCGGTCCATTGGATCCTGAGAACCTCATTGCAGGTACGGCGAGTTCAAGGACACTGGCATCATCCGCGACAAAACTGCGGACGTTTGGCGGCATATGTATAAATATAATAGATAAAGAAAAATATATATATATATATCCATTTAATTATACATCGATAGACATATATGTGAGCTTCCGTTCTCTGAAGTTGCTGACCGACTTCCTTTAAACCCAAGTTGTTCGATACCAGCCAGGGCCACAACCTTGAGGGGGGGATTACATTTGTTGGGACATGTTGGGACTATCAATTGTCTTTGTGGTAAAATTAGGGGCTATATAGGGGCATTTGTTTGATATCAAGCTGGACAACGTCGGTAAGGGTGCTCAGTGTACCCTGTTTGCATGTGCGAAGTTTTGAAGTAATACTTCATGAGTTTTTCCCATGGACGGATGTCGGTGCAGCGGGCAGGGTTTCAGGGTTGAAGTTGAGATTCTGAACGAAGGCTGGGACACGGCCTGGCCGGCAAAGTGTGCAGGAAGCGGCTCCAAAATGTTTGCCCTAGTCCTGTGTCAGGCGCAAGCAAGGCAGGACTGAGACCCCTGATCCTTGAAAGCCTCCCATTCGAAGCGTTCAGGGCTTAGGGTTCTAGGCTTTAGGATTTTTGTTACTCCCCACAATTTCACAAAGAGTTGGCTTGCTGGATGCTCATGTTTCATGCTGTCATTGAAAGTCCTACCAAAAGCATGGAAGCATTGTGCCTTAGTTGGATTGTCGAAAAGCCTTTCCCAACACCACTGCATTTCTTATCTGTATAGCAGGTGGTGTATCACATACAACTTCATTGCCCCTACCGTGGCCAGACCTTTCATGTTGAATCCTCAAACCTTGAACCTCCCAATCCAAAGCCAAGGCGATCAACCCTAGGATGTGGGAACTTGCTTGATTTCACTCATCCAGATTATTGCTACAGAATAACTGGGGGGCGAGGGGACAGCTTACTTGTGACCCAACCAAAGCCTGCTGAAGGCCCACTGGCAGGAGTGGCCCCACAGGTTGGCGGAGAATCCGATCGAGTGTCCCTGGACTCGTCTTAGGGGTTAACCAGGGTTCAGGGTTTAATTTTAGGGTTTAGGCCTTAGGGTTTAGGGTGGCAAGTGACCAGCCACCCCCGCCCCCTTCACAGGCTTTTCGTAGCTCAGGTGTTGGATCCAGTAAAGCCCAAGCCCCCTACACCCAACATTCAAGGCTTAAGACAATGACTTAGCAACAGGGTGTCTATCTGAGCTGTGTGTACTCAGCAGCACATCAGCAGATGCTCCAGCATGTTACAAACCGCAGCAGCTTCAGAAGTCGTAAAGTCAAGACGGTCCTTTGGGGTTTGGGGTTCAGCATTCGGGCTTTCGATGTAGGATTTCAGGTCTTTTTGGGTTTGCCGAGACCTTCCAAACACCCATGGTAGTAGGCCTTGTACCCACCATTCCAGCTGCCACTCGGGGATGAGCATTGTTGTCTTTTCTGACTTGCTGCTTCGTGCAGCGTTTGCAGTCCTCGTCTACTAGCCTTTCCGACTTGCCTCTTCAGTTTCAGACTCAGATTTCCGACCCATGCCTTGTTTGGGTCCAGGTCTTTCTGGTGGTGCATTGTGCACTTGTCTCGGGCACAGTGTTCTTTGGAGTTCCTGGTACACGAGATGTATCCTTGCTTCGATACTGAGTCCTCAACTTCTGACATTCTCGCGCACTTGCTTCTATTGGAGCCTTCGACTTGTAGGTGCCTAGCTCGGAATTTGGGTGACTTTGAGGAACACTTTGATTGCCTGCCTATGACATTTCTGGATGCACGGAAATTTCTTGACGCATGCTTGCAGGCTGCAGGAACTTAGTAAAGAGGGTAAAAGGGTCGGGTTATTTTTGTTTTTCATTCCAACCACAACCTGACGTAGAGATACTTTGTCCTTCCTTCGAACCCAAAAGTTGCCACTACTGAAACTCAAGTCAAAGGCCAAACCTTAGCGGGTCAAGGCAATGCAAAACCTGAACAATTAGGAATGTTATCCCCTCAGAATACCTCTTGTGATAAAGTATACCTCGAAGCCTTTCGCTCTTTGATTTTTTGGCACTTTGAGGTGCTGAGGGCGAAGCTCTGACAGCCTTCAAGCTGGCATCCGGCAAGACCGCCTTTGTCTATGAATGCAGCAAGATTGGCTTCTTGAATGCATAGGATAATATATTATAATGGACTATAATAGACCATCATATACTACAATATACTACAACATACGATGATTCGTGGCAGGTTGCTCCCCTACAGGTGGTGCGACATCAAGGGCGGACTACCTAGACATTTCAATTTGAAACTAGAAGGCCAGTGCCGAAGTATTAGATAAGTGGGGACAAGTGAACCTACTTACGAAATAACCCACTTGACCCAAACTTCATCATTCCAGTATTTGAGCCCTTTTGAAGGGGTGCTGGGGCTTGGGGTCATTGGGCATCGAGCTCACGAGTTGGGCCAAGTGCGTTAACAGGGCCAAGCACTACCTCAGAAGGGAAAGAACAATTTCGAAAACAGGGTGAACATGTGAGAGTTATCAAATTTTTGATCACTTTTCGAGTAGCCTTCTTCTCAGTGGCCGTATTTTTCGGGATTTGAAAGAGGATGGCAATCCACAAATCGTTCCGTGTGATCCTCTAAACCGTTCGTTGCCTCTGGAAGGGTCTTCGCCTTGAAGGAGCAATTGTTGGAGGGAGCATTTGCAGAGGTTGGTTTTGTCTTTCGGCACTTGTGTTCTTTGGATGGCCCCAAGAACCCAACACACCAATTCTCCCAGGCCTGCTCCTATACCTTTAAAACCCCCCAACCCAAGAAGCCTCAGGCGGCCTCGGCAGCTGCAATGAGTATTACAGCGCGCAGGCGGGCTCCAGGAAGATCGAAAACCTTCTCCCTTAGACACTTCAAATGTCTCATGGGTGAAAACAGTTTTTGAAATCTTGTTGCAGGCTGAAGACTTAGGGGCCTAGGCCTCACGCCCAGATTTGGGTCCTGGGTCCCTACGCCTTACGCCCACAAGGTGGAAATCAAGAGCTTCGGCACGCACAAGAACAACTGGCGTCTCCTCTGAAGAAGTACAGACTTAGCTGTTTAATGGCGGTTCTTCCGTCTGTATCCGTTGACTCTTTCAGTCGTGCAGTGTGTGGAAGTGGATCATGTGCTGGTTCCCCGAGTTTCACCTCAGAGAATGCAGGTTTGTTTTCAAGCGTGGGCCCCAAACTGACCAAGCGAGGTAGTCCTTGAAAGTAAGCCCTCAGCCCCGAATTCTAATTCTAGCCATTTGCCTTCGAAGTTGTCCTGTCCACTTCCCAGCTCGAAAGTATGAGTCCTAGTGGCTGGAGAAGGGAGTTAGTATGTAATGCCTTGAGCCTTGACTGTCAAGCCTTCAGCCCAAATCCATCCATGCTGAGGGAGAATCCTCTGGCCATGATGCCAGTGGACTGCGGGCGACTTGCACGCAAGAGGCCCCAAAGAAAGCTTACAACGCTCTGCCATCTTGAATCCCTGAGACCCCGGCGCCCAGAAGAAGCCGAGCCCCTCTATCAGAACTAGGCAAAACAGCGTGCTTGGCGGCTTTCACTTTGAGTTCTCCGAGGGCGGCAAATGGGGCCGTGCCCGCAGCTTGGTTCCAAAGCGGGTCTCAAGCCTTTTTGGTACCCGTCTCGCTTGGTAATTCAATTCTCGGCCAGAGCACCCCTCTTCATGTGTAGCCTCTTTGTCGAGCGCAGGCAGCAGTGCGGAAGCCTTCCCCCAAAGTGCCAGTCCACAATGCCAAGCCCCTTCAAGCCCTTGCCCTCAGGCCTCGACCCAAGCCCATGCGAACCAATACGGAGTTTAGGGTTAAGGGTTTCTCGGATTTAGGGTTCGCAGCCCCTTGGCCCAGGCTTCAGGTGCTGCAAAGCCGGTGGTGCGCCCGTCACCTTCGACGTCCGCGGCCAAGTGCCCGAGCTCATCGGCAGCTTCGCCTGCACTTCGTTGTGGGGATTTTGGAAGCTTCAAAATGAATGGCATACATGGCATTACATGGCTGCCATCATTTTGTTGTCCCATCCTCGTTCCTGAAT